>NW_020869978.1:56573-69073 GCF_003789085.1 Penaeus vannamei
CATCAATATCAGTATCAAAAATATCATCATTATCCTTATCATCATTGTCATTACTACCTTGTTATTATTATTATCATTATATTATTATTATCATTATCATTTTATTATCATTTTGTTATCATTATTATCATTATCATTGTCATTACTACTATTATTGTTTGATTGTTATTGCCATCATCATCATTATTATCATTGCTGTTATTATCACCATTACCATTAGTTATCATCATGATCATTATCACAATCATTCTTCATATTTCTATCCTTTACACCATCATATTAATCATCACATATGTTGTATATATATCATATCTAGTAAATCACAATATATTACCATTTATTGTTCTTGCTCAACTCAAAGATGACAGCTTTTTATATTGCTTCTTGTTAAAACATAATAAAGCGATCATGACATTGCAATTTTTACGTCTTCATTTAACATAAGAGAAGATTGATGTTATGATTGATCACGTGACTTCCGGCCAAAATACAATACAAAGTTGAGTGCGAAAAGTTGTCATGTTTCCTGCTGAGGTTCTGTGTTCGCGCCCTTGGGGACCGCAGCGACCAACGGCCTGGGTGCTCTATGTTATTTGGGCCTGGGTGTTACTTTGGCCTTCGTGTTATTTCGGGCTTTGTGTTATTTTGGCCTTTCTGTTATTTCGGCTTTTGTGTTATTTCGGCTCTGTGTTATTTCGGCCTTGGTGCTATTTCGGCTAATGTGTTATTTTAACCTGAGTGATATTTCGAAAGATAGAAAGAGTGGGAGAGAGAGAGAGAGAGAGAGAGAGAAGAGAGAGAGAGAGAGAGAGAGAGAAGAGAGAGAGAGAGAGAGAGAGAGAGAGAGAGAGAGAGAGAGAGAGAGAGAGAGAGAAGAGAGAGAGAAAGAGAAGAGAAAGAGAAAAGAAAGAGAAAGAGAAAGAGAAAGAGAGAGAAAAGAGAAAGATAGAAAGATAGATAGATAGATTAAGAGAAAGAGTGGGAGAGAGAGAGAGAGAGAGAGAGAGAGAGAGAGAGAGAGAGAGAGAGAGAGAGAGAGAGAGAGAGAGAGAGAGAGAGAGAGAGAGAGAGAGAGATGGATAGATAAGTAGATAGATAGATAGATAGAGAGAGAGTGAGAGGCAGACAGACAGATGGACAGAGATATAGATTGATAGATAGATAGATAGATAGAGAAGAAGAAGAAGACAGAGAGAAAGAGAGAGGCAGATAGATAGATAGAGAGAGGGAGTGAGAGTGAGAGAGACAGACAGACTGAGAGAGAGAGAGAGGAGGGGGGGAGGGAGGGAAAGAGAGAGAGAGAGAGAGAAAGACAGAGACAGACAGACACACACACACAAACACACACACACACACACACACACACACCACACCAGAGAGAGAGAGAGAGAGAGAGAGAGAGAGAGAGAGAGAGAGAGAGAGAGAGAGAGAGAGAGAGAGAGAGAGAGAGAGAGAGAGAGAGAGAGAGAGGAGAGAGAGAGAGAGAGAGAGAGAGAGAGAGAGAGAGAGAGAGAGAGAGAGAGAGAGAGAGAGAGAGAGAGAGAGAGAGAGAGAGAAGAGAGAGAGAGAGAGAGAGAGAGAGAGAGAGAGAGAGAGAGAGAGAGAGAGAGAGGAGAGAGAGAGAGAGAGAGCGAGAGGGAGAGACAGACATATCTCCATGAGGATCCAAGATTTATGAACGAAAGAATCGGTCCACCCAGAAGACTGGAATGCAAACCGTACACATGTTCGACGCCCACTAAACACCGGAAGCCGACGACCATGTTAAGCAGTACGAGGCAGGCAGATGGCCCCTCAAGCCACAAACTCCGCCGCAGAAAGGATAACAATCTCACTTTCCCAGAACAATTACATTCTAAGTAATGAAAAATCTCGTCATTTTCTCACACTTTTTTTTTTTTTTTTTTTTTGGGGGGGGCAATCTAAAGGCATCATTTTGTTGAAAACTGCTTTGGTCAAATTTCATGTTCACGTAGACTGTGTAAATTCCAATGAGTTTTAGTCACTGTCATAGTAGTGTACACAATGTACACCTAAACAAAGAGCAAGATTTTTCACACCACATGGCAAACACGGTAACATGGCAGGAAAGTTCACACGTTTCAGATAAAAATCCTTACGGCTGCACACAAAAAGGACCTCAAGCACCAAAGCACAGTCTGCCTCGCTCCTTGAGGAAGAGTAGGAAGCGAAGACATAAATGCACCTGAACACAGGAAGTAGGCGTGGTCTATGATCCTAACACAACACTTACATTTTTTTCTTCGCTTAACCGGTGCAGCTTTTTACCTTTTAACTTTTAAAGTCCTTGTTTTGCAAATGCAGAGTATTGTTCAGTTGTGTGATTTTTTTGTGTTAGTGGTGCTTGCTATGTCGGCCAGAGATCGGAAAGATTAGATGAGCTTGCATGGATGTCGCCAATTCACGTCCAGTCATGCGTGACGTGATTCGCTCAGTCGTCGACCAGTTTTGGGGAGTAACGGGTTACTCGAGCCATCATGTGTCCTAAATACCCGGGTGTCTTGACAGGGGCCACGGTAACGGTAATGGTTGACCCTGTTGATCTCTGCGACGCCGGGTCACCTTGGCAGGTCAACGCGACGCCGCGCGGGCAAAATAAGCGCCGCTTGTTCACCGTTTGGCAATTACGATGGCATTTACGGCCCCTTCAGCCGATTGGGCCGCCGTGGTGTCGCCGGAAAGGGCTTTGGTGCACCTGCCATGCGAGGAGGATGGATTCGAGAGGAATTTGGAGAACAAGAAAAAAAAAACTTTTGTCATTTGTTTAAGTTCCAGGAAGTTTGCTCTGCATGTTCTGAGGACATGTAATCCTCACTTTATCTGCTTCGCGCAAGACCAATCGCGAAGCGGCTTCGATCGAGGCAAAAGCGGATATCAGGTTATCCGTACGACGCACATTGAATCGATGCACTGCCCATGAAGGGCGTGCATGACCAAGGCAAAAACCCTCCCGAAGCTGTGCCCTCCTCGCCTTGGCAAGACCTGCTCGTGCTACCGGCGAGTAACAAGCAGCGGCTCCTTCATTTCCAGGAAGAGCTGCGTGTCGAAATTTGGAAACCGACTGGACTCCTCTTGACAACCGAGAAAGAGGCAGAGAGCGGGTGTTCACATACAAGTGCCTTTAGCCTTTATCAGGGCCTTCTGGGGGATTTCCCTCTCTGACGAGTGGCTATTCTATTTTTTTTTTATGTCGGACACTCTTCGTACATACAAAGTAACCTTTCTATGTTTTGTTATTTTCTTGTTCTTTTCTTTTATTATCATGATTTCATACATCCTCACAACATCTTTAACGTATCAGCAACTGGAGACAAATCTTTTTAAAACTAAGATATTTATGCAGTATGCTGAGAGTCAAGGCCATGTTGCCAGGGGGTATTTTTTTAGGTGAAGCTGCTACTTCCACTCCCTGACGACGCCGAGCGGGTGCGGGCGGGGTATAGCCGCGCCTTGGGCTGCGATGAGGAAAGAAGTCAAACTGACCTTAGCGTTCGTTTTTTTCTGACCTGAAGTAGAACCAAAATCGGTCGGTAAACGTCACCATTATATGACTGACCCCCGCATTCTCGCTCTGCCTTGGGGTCCTCGCCGCGGTGAATTTCCTCGCGTCGGGAAGAAGGACGCGGGGAATCTGTGTGATTTGAAGATCATATCGTCACATTCACCATGGACGTAGTTATCGGATTTTTGGAAGGGACCGCAGGAAATACCATTAGAATAAAGGCCGACCACAGATCCCACCAAACAAATCCTTTTAAGTTACCGTGAGCTCTACTTCCAAAAATATAACACACCAATGAAGAAATATAGGTAAGAGTCTAATAAAATCTCATCGAGTTCACCACGATTAAAGAACTTTCCGAACGCCATCGCGCCCGCCGCCCGCGCTGCAAAAGTATTGAGCGACAACAAACGCGCCCGTAACCGCAGCAACGAGAATGCGGTCGGCGGGAAACATTACATGGTGGGCGCGACCTCGGGGTTACTGGCCGAGGCGGTTGCTGTCTCGGGGCGGGAAGAACGGGGGGGGGGGGAGGAGAAGGGGGAAGGGAGGAGGAGAAGGAGAAGGGAGGAGGAGGGAGGAGAGGGGAGGGAGGAGGGGAAGGAGAAAGGGAGGAGAGGAGGGGAAGGAGAAGGAGGAGGAGGGAGGAGAAGGGGAGGAGGAGGGGAAGGAGGGAGAGAGGAGGGAAGGAAGGGGAGAGGAGGAGGGAAGGGAGGAGGAGGGGAAGGAGAAGGGGAGAGGGGGAGGAGAAGGGGGAGGAGGGGAGGAAAAGGGGGGGAGACAGGAAAATGGAGGAAGACAGGGGAGAAGGGAAGAGAAAATGGGGAGGGAGACAGGAGGAGAAGGAAGAGGAGAAGGAGAGGAGGAGTGGAAGATAAGGGATGGGTAGAGGAGAGAGGGAACTGGGGAGGGAAGGGGGAGGGAAATGCCGATCGCTGAGATACTCGAGAAGAGGAAAATGCTTGTGTGTTCAGGTTCGTGTTCATATGTTAGCTTGACTTTTGAGTTTAGATACTGTTAAATTTTGTTTTTTTATTCTGTTTTAGCCAATATCATTTTCACATTACCGCGATAAAGGTTGCAAGATTTATTGTCTGAATATGTCCGTAAATATCTGTAAATACATTTATAACTCAGCTTGTGTTTATGCTCGTATGAACATATAAGTCAAAGAACGAAAATGAAAGAGAAAACGAAGGAAATCAGAAAAAAGGAAAAGAAAATTAGAATGAGAATTGAAACCGAAAGTAGCGGGGAAAAGGGCCGGAAGGGACCCCCCCCCCAAAGGAAAGGGAAGGTGCGAGGGGGACCCTGCTATGGCGAGGGAAAAAACCCGACATTTTTCCTGAATAACCAGCGTGGGTCTTCGTAAACAGCAAGGCATTTAGGACACACTCACTCACTCACACACACACACACACACACACACACACACACACACACACACACACACACACACACACACACACACACACACACACACACACACACACACACACACATACACACACACACATACATGCACACACACACACACACACGCACTCACACACAAATATTGCGTATAAAAATGTCCTCGGTAGTGGATGTTGGTAAGAAGAGTTGTCATGTCTCCGGTTGATTCAAAGTTGAAGGGAAAACATTTAACAAAAGGTGGTTGACGTAATTTACACTCTGTTATATATGCTATCAAAATTAATATTACAGTGATGGTAATGTAAGGGTAATGACACCGATAATATTGATGATAATGATGATATTCGGCTATCACTTCTACGGTAGATGTAGCAATGATGGCAATAAATGATGATGCATCTATAATTATGATGATAGTAATGATAATAATAATACTTCCAATGCTCCTGCTAATGTTGTTAGCACTATTAGAATAGCTGTATAATAATGATCATAATAAGGATTTTTATTACAGCGATAATGACAAATCACCCGGGGAAGGTCAACAACTTTTTACGTAATAGGCTTCAAAATACAGGATACTGTAGTTTAATGACCACAATTTACATTCTTAGTCTGCGTTGTAAGCTTATTCTCCACAAACATTGCATCGCGATAATAGTTACTGATGATGCATTTCCTTGCACCTTCGAGAGCTGGCTTAACTAGTGTGGGTCTATTACATTGCATCAGACCAAGAGAAGATTAGGATTCATTGCATGTGTCGGGAAGGACGCTATGTATATACCAATGTATCAATATCAATATATATATATATATATATATATATATAATATATATATATATATATATATATATAGTAATATATATGTGTGTGTGTGTGTGTGGTGTGTGTGTGTGTGTGTGTGTGTGGTTGTATGTATGTATCCTATACATACAAATGTATATATATTGTATCTATATATAACAGTTATATTATATTATATAATTATATATATAATAGTTATACATAGTAGATATGTTATATTATTATGCGTCGCAGTAGTTACATACTGCTCAGTATTTGTATGATATGAATTACTTGATAGCGGTTTCGCCCTTCATTACTATTAGTTATTAGCTACCTGCATTATGTTATCTTACTATGCAGCTTGGCTACCTACTGGTCCTATTATAGCGCAGACGCTACATCACGTACTAGTGGTGATATTTATCGTCTTTCAGTCTTAATAGGACCGTAATATTATATGATGTTACTAATTATACATACGATATATATGAGAATCAACATTATCAACTACATCAATCATCTCACGACCAAAGTCAGCTTCGGTCATCGCGTTAGATACTGAGTGTACGAGCTTCAATATAGTAGAGGTCGACTGTCTTACTGCTTATTATGTAGTCATAGCTATCTATCGGCATATATGATGTTACTAATAATATACGTATATATATTATAGTTCTGTATGTTGTATAATATATAGAATGCCTAAGTATTTGGGAAATGTTAGATTTGATTAGTACATAGAATTTAAAAGTATATAATGATTTCGGTGAAGGACATCATCGTCACTAATAAAGGAGTGGAGATATAGTATATTGTCATTAACTAATTACTGTCTAGCCTGTAATTATGTTCATAACATTGATGTTACTCAATAACTTAGTATTCTCAGTTCAAAGACGTACAGAATCACCATCTATAGTCTCGATTGCAGTACAGCAGTTAGTGTCTTCTTGTACGTTAAATACAAACATATGTAGCTGCCTCTAGGTAGCACGAGTGAAACAGCAGTTGATCCAAAGATAAATATCCATCAATACATACAAGTATGAACAATGTAGAGTTCACTAATGCCATGTGTCATTCAGAAGCATGTCAGACTGACAGTAGTGTGAAGAGCTGAACAAGTAGCATGAAGCCTTAGATTTACAACGACTATTACTTCATCATGATGAGTATATTAATTACATCAAAGATGCAATTGCACTTTTGGGTATGTTCACTCTTCCTGGTAAGGTTCTCAGTGCTCAGGACTGATTGAAATAAATCTAGATATGTCGATGATATTCTCAATAATATCACAAAATTAACTTAGTGATCCGGCAGATATGACAGTAGGCATCTCTTTTCCGTTCGCGCTCCAGATGGAAAAAGTCTGCATGAACGAGATAGCAGTTGATATTTTGCGGGTGACCGCAAGATGCTTCGGAATGCTGTTGCTGTCATAGCGGTTCTCCCGAGGACTGATCAGCGTAGGAGTGGGCTTGCGTGGCAAGGAGTTCCAAGTTTGCCAGAGAGAGTTCCTAAGAATTCGCGCGCTAGTTGAGGATCTCCGAGGGAAGTAGGGGTTGGCTTTGCCGACTATTGTCAATCGGGAAGGGTAATTGGATGGGCCGTAACGGACGGATTCGTCCGGTCACCTCCTGTTGATTACAGAGCGGCGTAGTGCTTGGTGAGTGGGATGATTAGGTTACCTTACCAGGGCCCAGTGGGTCATATACTGCGACGAGTGCTTCGCTCCTCGCTTATTCTGAGGCTAGTATGCTCTATATGACTGGCATAACTGAAGATAATTAGTAATTACATTTATTATTCATTTGACGCGGCGGGTATAAAGTTGAACTCACCCATGGCCTTTTTATCATCATACTTAAAGCTTGTGCTTCTGGTCTATTAGACTGAAGACGCGCCGAATATCTGTAATTTAGATAACCAACGTAAACGAATCGGAAATGAAAGTGGCTCATAACTGGTTTCTATTCCTCCCGGCGATGATTGTGCATGTACAACCCTGACTAAATTTTGCTTTGCGGTGAGTCAAATATATATATGAAGTTACAGATGGTTTCACCAGACATGAGTATCATAAACGAATTAATCTTGTATATCTTTATAACAAAATGTGGATGCTTTATCATCTCCTATCGATCCCTTGAAATTAGTAACGGTACATGAATGATCAGCTTATACTTCAAGTACAATCATTAATCTATTTATCTTAGTACGCTGACATGTGCCGATTGTAGTTATTTCAAGATTATCACCAATAAATAAAACTTAAATTTGGAGTTGACAAAATCGATTTCTGCACTAAGAATGCAATGATCTGACACATTAAGTATTTTTATTACGTGCTGTCGAGCTATGGCTGTTGTTAAATCATTGATCGTCATCAAGCTATGCGGATCGAACCAATACACTCGCACAGATCAGGATCTTTCAGTACTGTCAGGTTGGTTTCATACAACAACATGCAATTGTGTGCTGAATGATTTTTTTTTTGCGATCCAAAATTACTAAACAAATATACAAATCTTTATAAAACTAAAACTAATTGAGCTTCTACCGAGCTGTTCAGTTCCTATCATCCCAACTCACTGAGAGGCAGAGTTGTTCACACATGCCACTATAGGATCAGCGAACTTCGATGCGCTTGACGTACAGAATCCGTAATGGTGCTCGGACATGAAGCCTAGCATTCTCGCCTGCACCCTCTCTTACTGAAACAGCTCATTCTATCGAGGAGCAACTGAAGTAGGCTTATTGTTCAATATCAAGAAGAGCGTGACCGATATTGCTCATTCTATCTGTAGAGGACATTGTTCATGCCGCTGTCATATACGTAAGTGATGACGACTCGACTATATTAAACTAAGCAGCCACCGATATATAATTTAGTGTTGATTATTTAATTTCATTAATTTTTTTCAACAAGCACAATGAGGTGTATACTTCGTCGCTTAGTTGATCTTTATCGTTCTGGGTTTGGTCTTCATGACTTGCGACAGGCGTGGGTCTATGATTTGTATTAGATCAATTGGGGTATTTCTTAGGCGTCTGTCGCTGATGGAATGAATTTATGCTGATGGATAGTGACCTTTCATTCAATTCGAGTATTAGAGCGTGAATGCTCGGGATTCTCCGGACTTACAATACTAGCCGCACTCTTAGTTTATTGATCACTCCGTACATGTCAGCCACGCCCACACTTGTTGGTCGTGTCTTGGATATCTAGCATAGATTTAGTCTGAAGTGGCAGATGGGGTCGACGCCGAGTAGAACCTTTGTATAGAGCTAAATGCCGCTTTAGTGATTTTGTATTATCTTTGAATGTACTTTCTTCGTCTATTACTGGTGAATTTATATATGTAATGTCTGCATGATTTTGCGGTACAGGATCTCCCGTTTATGAGAGTTTTGATCTTACTGATCCTTTTTTTTATAATTTGGCCGCCCTTCTCTGGGAATTATAGTCAGGTACTGCTGTTACACGTAATCTTACGCTATCATGTGGGCTCATAATAGATTTATTCTTGATATATTTTATACTTGTTAGTGATCACATTTAATCAATCTTATTATTTAATATGTACTATGTTAAATGTACAGATGGAGTACCCTTAGAGCGACATTCGACGCCTGTTATATAAATTTAAAACACTGTTCTATAGCGACTTCAGATAGCCTAACATATATTTCGCACTATGCTTATAGCACATCTTAGCTTATCACTGTCACTAGTATATTGCATACACTCACTTCCTATTATATACCTCTATATATATTAGTATATACTATATATAAATTGTAAATGTTCCGATTCACATCCATTACAGATCTTTTAATAGTATCAAAACTCCGATTAAAGACCTAAAAACGTCATTATCTTCTAGTACTATATATAATATACATAATATATAGATTTAACATGTAAACATATATAATATTATTTACATATATAGTTAATACACATAGCTATATATATGTATAGTTATATATACACTTATATATCATATTAATATATATATATACTATATATATAAAATATATGCCTTATTAATGGTGTGATATGCAGTTGTCATGTATGGTGTTGTATGTACATATATATAGTAATTATATATATATATATATATATATATATATATATATATATAATATATATATGTATATATACAATATATGTATATATACATGTATATGTATATATATGTATATATAGATATATATATATATATATTATATATATATATATATATATAATACATACATACATATATGTATATATATGTATATATATAGTATATATATACATTATACACATATATATATATATATATATATATATATATATATATAGATATATAGATATATAGATATATATACACATACACATACATATGTGTGCGTGTGTGTGTGTTGTGCGTGTGAGTGTATACATAAATACACACACACAAATATGAATATATATTCATATGCATATATATATATCTTTGCATTCATATGCACATATCTGTATCAATCTATCTACTTATATTTTATTTTACCTGTGTTCAACGGACATCATAAATAAGAATAAAGGAATAGTAACTAACTGACAAACAATTCAGTCGAATAAATATACCGAGTAAGGAAATAACACTGATATAACTACTATAATAATAACTGCTATAATGATAATTACTGCGGATTGTTGAAAATGCAATGGAATGTATGGAAACCTCAGCTGGCATAATCCGTAAATATATTAACCATCGAAAGCATTAGGAAAAGAAATCGACTAAACTCGTACAGCCACGCGAAGGTGAGTCATATGAAGCACTCATTTTATCGGCAAAACGTATGTGATACACGAATCTTGCGCCACGTTATTTAAACTTTTCTTCGTTACCGATGTCTCTCTTGAGGAAACTATTATATCATTAAAATACAAACAATATTTCGATTTCTTGAAATTTATCATACACACTGATCTAATACGTTACATAAGAAAAACAAATATTATACTTCTTTTGTTGAAAATTCGCTTTCTCAGTGTTTGTTAGCAACGGTTAGCGATACCTGGCACGCTGGCGGAACATCGATTCTTAAGCGCCGCGTTCCTCTGCCTGTTGCAGTTACGACTCGATCTCAGAAGAGGTCGCGATGAACGTAACCGCCAGGTGAGAATGCCTGTTCGAAGTTGCTCAAAAGGAATAGGATCATATCAATTCCATAAAGCTGTAAACAACATTTGCACTTGAGGTTTTCAGCAGGCCTATGGTTATGAATTTAATGTAGCACAGTAAAGATCCCAGGATGACTTAGATTGATATTATATGTCCTAGTACATGTTTAGGATACTGTGCAGTATTTTGTAGGAAAAACTCGTTGGTCACAAAAAATCAGGAATATATTGAAAGTAACGTTTTTACGCGTGAAAACTTGTCATATTTTAGCACGGACTTTGAACAAGTATTACATTATCATTATATTGCTTTACAGTTGCGAGAAGTTTCAGAGGCGACAGGGGCGAGGGGCACTTGCCAGTGCCTGCCCCTGGTAAGAAGCTACGGCTCTGTACCAGGGGCAGGTACCCAACCTACCGTCCCCGGACTGACATATGGCAACTCGACCCCTGAACGGATCTCGGACTGTCCCTGGCGACTAACCCCTGCCAGGCCCCCTTTCCCTTCCACCTCCAGGAGCAAACGTCAGCCGAACATCTTTCCTGTCAGCTCTGCAAGCGTTCCTTAGCCTTCTGATACAACCATACCTAGACGCGACTAGCCCGAAGGAATCAATGAGTTTTCTAGACTATTGGCAGTTTGTTGACGTTTAACTCCCGGAATGACGATCTCACTTATGTTGCACTGTATTTTGTTCCATCGTTTACACATTGCAATCAGAAGTTGATTGCATTCAAGCATCCATTCTACCAGAGCTGCTCTTCCTCCCCTCTCGGCAAGCGATGTCTCTTGATTCAGTTTTAACTTGTTGCTCTGAGCACTATGTTGTATTTTAAAGCACAATATATTGTGCCGATGTGTATGAGGCTATACAAACTTTTTCAACTAGTCGAATAAAATTATATTTTGATAAATGTTAGTTTAAACCGAACCCTGACCTAACTGTATTGAAAATGAAAAATATTTAATATCTTTTGAGATACTGGTGTTTATATATCACAGGTTTCACCTTGTTTTTCTCAAACCAAGATCGATTACCATCAGTAAATAGAGCTTACCGTCACTCGGCCAAACAGTAGGCCATTAGGTTCAGTAAAATTCTGCACTTCTTAGGAATACATGCATCTATAAGCATATATCATGGTCGTACACACACACACACACACACACAAACACACATATACACACACACACGCATGCACGCACACATACACATACGTACACACGCACTCACATACCCGTGTGCACACATCTAAATCTGTATCTATATTGATCTATCTATCATCTATCTCTATCTATAACTCTATCTAACTTATCTAATTACAATAATAGTCAAGTTGATCATGCTATTATTAATTATGCTAATCAACACCTCTAATAACACTTGTAGTACTAAGCAGCAACATGGTAATTAATGCTTCATCTTATGAGGAAGTTGATAATGGTAATCCTCTCCGCCGCGTTTTCCGTTTCTCCGCTTGGCCGCCTCATGCATATTTGATCACGTGACCTCTGTGGATATATTCCTGTGGAATTTCTCCGGTTCTGCGTCCGTCGGTCTCTTTGATATATCGTTGTCATTTCTTGACTGTGTTTCATATATATATAT
>NW_020869978.1:74073-76573 GCF_003789085.1 Penaeus vannamei
GTGTCTCATAAACATGTAAAAGTTTTTGCCGTCGTTTAGCTGAAGTACAGGTTTTGGAAATGTCATAATTTACTCGTATTTACATTCTAGAGAAAAATCCCGTATCGGTGTAATGATAAATGTTGGCCGTTATTCTTTTACTTCTTCACTATATCTTTTATAATTATCAGCATTATAACTTGTAGATGCAATCAGTTAATTTGCCTTTACATATCAACATTCATTTCATGTACATAACTGTTCAGAGGGGATAATCTGGATTCTGAAAAATCCTTCAGATTCCAACGTACTTTGAAAGCAAAACCCTTCCTCCCGGTTATCTAAAGACGAGAAGGGGGGGGGGGTAAAGCGGGATGCTCCGATATCAGGTCATCATGCTACATTGTTTCCTTTATGATGACTGTCCGATAAGATAAGATAACAGGCGCCAATACGCATCATCGTCGTTGTGTGTTCTTATATATAGACCTTGGTTGTGTATGGATGATGCCATTTACGTAAACAATAGTAGTCGTGTACATAACATTTATTTTCCTTGTCACGATTTACAAACAACAGCATTCTTAAGCCTATAAAAATATTAAAATGGTCTCCCTTTGGAAACGATCCTGAGTATACAATGCAGATCTAAAATCACCGAGTATTTAGCATCTACCAGACAGAACATTATATAAATCTTCGGAGGAAATGGACATCACTTTGAGTATAAAATAACAGATACAAAAGAGGAGAGAGCTCTGGGAATATGTGTTACTATGCAAGGGGTTTCGCCCCCTCTTTTTATTCTAATACTTATTTCCTTTTTAATACTCTCTCCTTCCTCTCCCACTCTTATTTCCCTTTTTCTCTCCGTATTTTGTCTTGTCTTGTCTGCGAAGGCGAGGCTCCACGTCACTTCCACTGCGCGCGGAGTCGCTGCTCGCGGCCGTGCGCTGGACGGGCGGAGGCTGGGGGGGGGGGGACGGGTTGGGCATTACACACACAAAATGTGTATATACAGATATGCAAATTTATACATAATTATATGTACACACACACACACACACACACACACACACACACACACATATGTATAATATATATATATATATATATATATAATATATATATATATATATATATATACACACACACACATACATATATACATAAAACACTCGTATATAGTGTGTATGTGTGTGTGTATGTATAGATAGATATGTGCATTTACATATACTATATGTAATATATAAAAATACATACATACACATACATATAAATATATGTGATAACACACACACATCTATATGTGTGTTTATGTATTTATGTATATATAGTGTATATCATTTAACTATCATTTATCTATGAATATATATATATATATATATATACATATATATATATATATATATATATATATATATATATATATATGATAGAGAGAGAGAGAGAGAGAGAGAGAGAGAGAGAGAGAGAGAGAGAGAGAGAGAGAGAGAGAGAGAGAGAGAGAGAGAGAGAGAGAGAGAGGAGAGAGAGTAGAGAGGGACGAGAGAGAGAGAGAGGAGTAGAGAGAGAGAGAGAGGGACGGGGAGGGAAGGGAGGGAGAGGGAGAGAGAGAGGAGAGAGGGAGAGGAGAGGGAAGGGGAGATAAGAGATAGATTTTGTAGAGTATGGGGTTGATTGGGTTTAGTATAAGGAATAGTGTTAATATGTGAAAGCTATAGCGCGAGAGGGAGTCTAGCGTATGGTACGAGGAGTAACAGAAGATGGATAGAAGTTCGAGGAAGAATAAAAAGTGATTGCGTGGATTTCATGGACCTGAGGCAGGGAAGGCGTCAAAACGTGTGGGGATTTGATCGTATAGAACGTGGTGTAGTGAAGGAAGAAAGGCTAGTTAATACATTGGTGGGAGTCGAAGTCTCCCGCTGCTGTAGTGATTGTATGCTGGGTAAGACTGTACCTCCGGTTAGGGGGGCCAGAGTGAGGGAGGGAGTAGGGTCATGGTGGAGTCGTCAGGTGGAGAGAGAGAGGTAAGAGAGAGAGAGAGCGAGGAAGTGAGACGGGTTTAGTAGAGAGGCAGGGCGGAGAGCGAGAGAGAAGAGGCAGTAGGATCGGCGAGGAGACAGCGAGAGAAGAGGAGACAGAAGATGAGAGACAGAGATAGATACGATAGATGATAAGTACTGAGGAAGAGAGAGGATAGATAGATAGATAGAGATAGAGAGGAAAGAGAGAGAGAGATGTGTCTGCAGAGCTCCCATTGTACAAAGCCTCATGTTGCAATAGCCAAGTTGCACTCTCTACGAATTCCCTGAAGCGCGAGTACTGCGGCCACGTCTCCGGCAGCAGCAGCGCCTCCATGTGCTTCAGGTGGCACGTGACCTTGTACGACACGAAGTTCTGTCCTTCCCGGGGCGCGATCCGGTGCACGGCCACGGGGTCCTCGCCAGTCGCCTCCCGAACGTAGTGGCTGACGTGCTCGTCCGTCGTGTCGAGGTGGAGTCTCGTCACGAACACCTTA
>NW_020869978.1:81573-84073 GCF_003789085.1 Penaeus vannamei
TCGTCTTTTCAAAACGTTAGATTTCGTCCTTATTGAAGACGGAAGATTCTAGAACACATTTCCATTCGCAGCGATGACAGTTGCAGCGAATGTTCCTCTAACGACGGGTTTCTCTTCGCTTTTTTTCTCTCTCGCAACATTCGTTTTTTTCTGTGGAATTCCGCGTTCGTTCGAGCAGGTCGTCAACGGTACAGTCCGGCAGGTTCGGTGCTCACGGTGCCCGGCCCCTGGCGCTCCACGGCCGTGTCACCAGGGGGCGGGCCGCTCGATCACCTCCTGTCCATAGAGCAGCAGGAACATGGCGAATCTGTGAAATATAAAGAAAACAGTAAATGCATTAAACTTTTTTCCCAGTAAATATTTGCGTTTACCCAAACAAATATATAAAAAAATCAACAAGTCGTGGCAGTGAAGTCTCTCTTTTTGACTGACAGTCTGTGCATGACACTTTTGTATTGATCATGCAGTGTTGGCAGTAACGGGGTCGGGATTGTTAGTGTAGCGGGGTTTGGTCACCAGGCAACGACACAGTAGCTGGACTCAGACCATGAGAAGAATTTTCTTTACACATGATAACTTTCATAAATTCTCTAATGACTGAGTGGTGCATGGTCTGGAATTCAATATGTTTACGGTATTCAGGAAGCTCCTAGTTTCTCTGTTCAGGATGACGAATCCATTTGCATTCTCTCCTCCATCTCTCTCTCTTTGTCTCTGTCTCTTCATCTGCCTGTCTGTTCAAATTGCTTACATATATCAATACATATACACGTATGTATTCACATATTTATACATACAAACATACACACACACACACACACACACACACACACACACACACACACACACACAGGTGTCAGGTCAATCCTGTTACTAGTCCCATGCAAACTCGCTCCCCTTCGACCTTAATGGTAATAAGGTTTTCTAGTGAACCTGCAGGAAGGAAGAAAGCTGTCCAAGGGCGGACGAGCTCAAGCAGAATCAACGACCAACTAGATAGAGAGGGTTTCTTGATAAAGAAAACATTTGGGAGAGATGATAATAGCCGCCAATCTTATTCATTCTATCAAGAACAATGAAATTCTATGAATGATCATGTGTGACACACATAATGATGATGTATATATATACATATATTATATATATATATATATATATATATATATATATATATATATATATATATATATATATATATGTTATATATAATATATATAAATATATATATATATATAATGTATGTATATATACATCATCATCATACACACACACACACACACACACACACACACATACACACACAGAGATATATACTATATATATATATATATATTATATATATATATATATATATATATATATATAATACATATATATATATATATATAGTTATATATATGTATGTATATGTACACACACACACGCACACTACCATAAAAACACCACTCCCACAAAGAAAAAAATGCACATAATGATAACCGAGGTATTAACCATAAGGCAATGACTTTTATTGATAATAATTTATTCTAGTACAAGTAAATAGTAATAAATGGATAAATAGATAGATACATAAATAGATAAGTAAATAAATGAATAAATGAAAATGATAAATGATAAAATAAATATATATATAAGAAATAGTAAATAAAAAAAGTAAATGCTAATGATGATAATAGACTAATAATGCAACATGATGATGATGGTATCGACGATGTTAATGATTATTATGGTGATGATAACGATACATCTACACTGACAGTAATGATAATAACCATAGTCATACAATGATTATGGTAATGATAATGATTTAGCTAGTGGCAATAATGATAATGACAGAAGGACAGCAACAGGTACAGTATTAGTAAAAATTGATTTTAACAATATAAGCGATAGTAAGGATAACATTGATGACGACGCGGTAATAATGATAATAATACTTAAGATAGAAATGAAGATAATGATACAGCAGTAATGATGATAAGAGTAGTGATGATACGAGTACTAATGTGCACTGATGTTGATTCTAATACTGTCACTAATACTACTGATGATAATGATAATGAAAATAATAGTGATGCTAGTATAATAGCAATTATGATAATGACAGTAACGACAATGACAATAATAATCATAATGATGATAATGATGGTGCTGCTGCTGCTGCTGTTTGATGATGATGATGATGACGATGATATATCAATGATTATGACAATAGCAAAATGATAATGATAATGATAACAAACAAAAAAAAAAAAAAGAAGAAAAAACAACAGTAATAAAATGATAGCAATGATAATGATAAGGATAATGATAATAGCAACAATAAAAGTAATAAGAATGTAATAATAAGCATAATGAGAATGATAGTGATGCTAATAGTAGTAAAAATAATAATTGTGATAATGATAATAATGACAGTAATGATAATGATAATAATCATAATAAAATGATGATGATAGAGATCATGATGATAATGATAGTTATTACGATAATGATAATG
>NW_020869978.1:86573-91573 GCF_003789085.1 Penaeus vannamei
CTATATAGATCTATAGGTCTACCTGTCCCTCTATACATCTGTTTATTCTCACATTTACTTTCAAAGAAGCAAAATGGATAATAAGCAAAAGTAAAAAGAAAAAAAAAACACCCATTATCCAACCCAACATGTTGCATGTGAACACCGCGACCTAAAAAAAGGAAAGAAAGAAAAAAAAAAAAAACGAAAAAAGTCACAACGAATAATGAATATAGTTTGGGGGCTTTCCCCCTCCGTACTCCTCCCCCCGTCTCCTCCCTCTCCCTCCTTGATATTCCCCCCCCTCTCCCCCCCCCTCTCCCCCCCCTCTTTCTCTCATCTCTAATCTCTAATCAACAATTCCTCCACCAATTGCAACACCCCCCCCCTTTTGCTCCCAAACTGGCCCCACCGGACGGCACTGGTGCCCAAAGCCAAAGACTCACTGGATAGCCCCCCCAAGGCCCAAAAGGATCCCACCTGGGATAGCCCCCCAAAGGCCCAAGGGATCACCCTGGATAGCCCCCCAAAAGGCCCACAGGACTCACTTGGATGCCCCAACTCACCTGATGCCCCCCGCAACAGCCCCACAGGGGACTCACTGGATAGCCCCAAAGCCCCAAAGATCACGTGGATAGCCCCCCAAAGCCCCAAGGACTCACTGATAGCCCCCCAAAGAACTATCCCTGGTAGCCCCAAAGCCCCACAGACTCACCTGGATAGCCCCCCAAAGCCCTCAAAGACGCCACCTGGATAAGCCCCCCAAAGCCCCAAAGGTACTCACCTGAGTAGCCCCCAAAGATACTCACCTGGACCCCCCAAAGCCCCACAGGACTCAGCTGGATAGCCCACCCAAAGCCCCAAAGGACTCAGCCTGATAGCCCCCCACGCCCCCAAAGGACTCAGGCCTGAATAGCCCCCCAAAAGCCCCCTCACAGGACTCCTGGATAGCCCCCCAAACCCCAAGGACTCACCTGGGATAGCCCCCAAAGCCCCAGAGGACCTACCTGGAACCCCCCAAAGCCCCAAAGGACACACCTGGAATAGCCCCCCAAGCCCACAGGAGGCGAGCTGCGCGGTGTATCCAGGAGGCCACACGAGGCAGATTCTTTCCCATGGTGAGGGAGCTGTTGTGCGAGGAAGATTGGTGAGAAGACGGCTGTGGAAATAGTAGGTGTGATGTGTTCCGATTGGCTTTTGGATTGAGTGGTATGTTGTTGTGTTAATATATGATGGATTGATGGGATTGTAGTTAGTTAATGGGATGATCTAATACTAATGATATGGATCATGAAGTAATGACAGGAAACGGAAAATTAAAAAAAAAAATGAGATAAAAGAGATGAAAGGTAAAGAACAGAATAGAAGAAGGGAAAAGGTAAAAAGGAGAAAGACCAACACAAAATAAAACAACAAACAAAAAAAACAATAGAGAAGCATGACAACAAAAAAATACCAAAACCACACACAACCAGAAATCAATAAAATCAAAACCGAAGGCACAAAGGTCTGCGCAACTTGCCCTTCCGACTCCGACCAAGCAAGCCTCTCATTCACGAAGCGAAATCATACGTGGAAGAGAGCGCAAAATATTTCGGTAAGAGGAAACGTACCTTTAAAAAGCAAAAACCTTCAGCAGATGTCCTTACTGTACACGCAAACAGTTCAATATTCGTCTTGTGACTTTTTTTTCGTTTTTTGGTTTTTTTTTCCGTTCTTGCTGTCTTCAGGTGCGCTTCTATGGATGATATTTCACATTGCAATCAATGTTGGGTTTGTGATCATATGGTGGGTTTCCTTCACTGTGCATTTATCCATGTCTGTACGGTGAAATGGTAAACTCGTGAGTAAACAGAACCGGAGAAGATCATCAAGAATAAATCAAAAAAACGTGCCGATGCGAATAATATGTTCTTACTACATCACGATGTTGTGATATACCGCGGTTTTACCCGTCGTGCATCCTGGTCAGACGTTCAGTCGTTTCAATACATGTAATCTTGTTATCCCAATTTGAGCTTACTGTTGGCGTGGTGTCCTTTTTTTGAGCAGATATTTTGAATTTAGTGTCTTGTTGTTCAGAATGTGCGCTGAATTTCTGTTCTCTTATGTATTCGTTACGCGTATGTTGAATAGATGCGGTACTTCTTTTAACCCAATCTGCCTTTATTAGATGTGCGTCATTAGTGCTGACTGGATTCTATTAATGCCTCTTTGTAGATGTTAGTGTGTTATATCGACGCTGTAATCATCATCCACTATGATATACATATCACTTGTGTGTCTTTGAGGTACTATAATCCGCTCATTTTATATATCCGATTTTTAGCCGCTATCACAGTACGTTTTTTTTACTCACTATGTGAATATGTGTATTTTAATTTATTATTTTTTTCGAGTATTTTTTTCGATAGTTGTGTCAGACTTCGAAAGTAGATCTTACGCTTTTATGTCGTAATACCGATATGTCGTGTCTTGGTGGATGTTTGGTTATCTTTAGGTAGGTCTGTCCGCCCTGTCTACTACCTGACTTCACTCATGTGTTATTATCTTTGACTCGATCTTCGCACTCATTATTCTTGGTCATTTTTTGGATCCTCTATAGTTGTGTTTGCACGTTTCTGTGCTAAGGGGACATCTGCTGGAAGGATTTTTGCTTTTTAAAGGTACCGTGTCCCTCTTACGAACATATTTCTGCGCTCTCTTCACTTGTATGATTTCGCTTCGTGTAATGAGAGGGCTTGCTTGGCCGGAGTCAGGAGGGAAGTTGCGGACCTTGTGACTTCGCTTTGTTTTTATTATTTCTATTGTGATCGTCGTTATTACTATTGTCATTATTATTATTGTTGTTATGATTACTATTACCATTGTTATTATTACTATCATTATTACTGCTATTATTATTATTACGATTATTTTTAGTTGTTATAATTACTATCATTATTACTGCTATTATCATTATTACTATTATTGTAGTTGTAATGATTATTATTGTGATTGTTATTATCATCATTACTTTTATTATTATCATCATTATTACTATTATCATTGATATTACTATCATCATTATAATTATCCTTAGTTTTATATATCATCATCTTTATCATTAATGTCATTATTTAGATCATCATTATCATTACTATTATACTATTACTACACCATCATCACCATTACCACTACTACTACCATCACCATCATCATCATCATTACTATAACACAACAAACAATACCACTCAAATCACAAGCCAATCGAGAGCATCACCATCACATCACCATCCTTCCCACAGCCGTCCTTCTCACCACATCTTCTCCACCAACAGCTCCCTCACCATGAAAGAATCTGCCGTCGTGGTGGCCGTCCTGGTCACGCTGCAGCTCGCCTCCTGTGGGGCTTTGGGGGGCTATCCAGGTGAGTCCTTTGGGGCTTTGGGGGGCTATCCAGGTGAGCTAAAGGAAGGTGAGTCCTTTGGGGCTTTGGGGGGCTATCCAGGTGAGTCCTGTGGGGCTTTGGGGGGCTATCCAGGTGAGTCCTTTGGGGCTATCCAGGTGATGGGGGGCTATCCAGGTGATCCAGGTGAGGGGCTTTGGGGGCTATCCAGGTGAGCTATCAGGTGAGTCCTTGGGGCTTTGGGGGGCTATCCAGGTGAGGCTTGGGGGCTATCCAGGTGAGTCCTTTGGGGCTTTGGGGGGCTATCCAGGTGAGGCTTTGGGGGGCTATCCAGGTGAGTCTTTTTGGGGGGCTATCAGGTGAGTCCTTTGGGGCTTTGGGGGCTATCCAGGTGAGGTGAGGGGGGCTATCCAGGCCTTTGGGGCTTTGGGGGGCTATCCAGGTGAGTCCTTTGGGGCCGGTTGGGAAGCACAGGGGGAGGGGGGGGGTGTTGGATTGGGTGGAGGAATTGTTGATTAGAGATTAGAGATGAGAGAAAAGAGAGGGGGGAGAGGGGAGAGAGAGGGGGAGGGATTGAAGGAGGGAGGGAGAGGGAGAGAGGGAGGGAGGGAGGGAGGGAGGGAGGGAGGGAGGGAGGAGAGAGAGAGAGAGAGAGAGAGAGAGAGAGAGAGAGAGAGAGAGAGAGAGAGAGAGAGAGAGAGAAGAGAGAGAGAGAGAGAGAGAGAGAGAGAGACGAGAAAAGAGACTGAGAGACTGAGAGAACGTCGGTCGATTTCACGATGTAAATAAAAGGATGAGGCAAAAGAAACGACATCACGACCAACGCGATTCACGTCCAAAAAACAATCATAAGTCAAGATTAGCCTTTCACAAATGCCATGTCGATTGCGTGTCCATGTGTGTGTTTGACTGATTAATCTTACGGTTCCTCGTATGACCTGTAACTCATGTTTCATTTTATTTCTCATTTTGTATACCTATCAGTGATGTATGTTTTGATACACCCTGTAGATAATGATGATATAAAGTAAGTGAAATTATATGTGTATGAATGTAAGTAAAAGCCACCTACCTCTCCCCCTGTGGCTGCTTTCCTTCAGGTACTTTCTACCAGATGATGCTTCGGCTTAACAAGGGCCATAAGAACCTGGTCAAGAACGCCCGCACGGTGTCGTCGCCGAACCAGCTGTGGGCGATCCTCGACCCGCCCGCGGCTCTTGGCTCCCTCTGGAATGAGCCGCTGAACTCGAACCGCATCGTCAGGAGCGCCCAGTTTGAGTGAGGCTTTGCTCGTTTTCCTTCGCTGCTTCCTTGCCATTTTCTGTTTTCTTTTATTTCCTCTCCTCCTCTCACTCCAACACCATTGCCATCGTCCCTCCTTCCTTCTCTCCCGAAGTTAGAGGAAGTTCAACAGCTCCGTCCTCAAACCATCATCCACGCATATTCCTTTCTCTTAATAATTTCCACTTGCATTCACATTCTCCGGTCAGCTGACGCCATCATCTTAATATCTGCTCTGATTACATTCTTCTTTACACTTTCCTTAGTGATGAAGAGTCTTCATTCCCTTGTGATTTGTGTATGTATAGTTCCTTATTTACCCCCTGTATAGAAACCTCCCTTATTTACCCCC
>NW_020869978.1:99073-101573 GCF_003789085.1 Penaeus vannamei
TAACCTGAATTATGATTCTGATTAAACATTTGCGATCGGTTTTTCATCATTGAAAACACAACCATAACAACTTCATCTCTAATGCAGGCTCCATTTCCGACCATGCTTTAAGCACTAAGGCATACATAAGGAGCTACCTACCAGTTGAGGTACCGGAAGACTCCTAAAATGTCGACCTCCCTGAGGCCCGCGTGAACAATGGGCAGCTTGAGGTCAACCGAGGGCAGTCCGACCATCAACACAGCACCACATGACCTGGTCGCCTGGAGAAGCAAATATATTTAGCACAAAGAAAAACACTGGCTTGACTTGAATATTTCTTTTGACTACGTATCTGTCTGTCTCTGTCTATCTGTCCATGTAACTAGTCATATGTGTATTTATTTATCTGTCTGCCTGTCTCTATTTGTCTACCCGTTGATATATCCATGTATTTATATGTCTATTTGTCTATGTATTTGATATTGTTTGGTATGCGCTATTTTCCCTATAAAAAGACACACGTATTGCACATATCAAACTGCTTTAGTTGATAAGAACAGATCACATTGATATGTTTAGGTACCTCGTTCCTTGACCTATTTTATTACATATCTCATTTCATCTATACTCAATAGTCACAAAAATAATTGCAGATGTGTTTACTCGTACTAAAGGATACCCCCATAGCCTTTCAGTACATGTTCCTGAAAATGATGGGCAGTCCAATCACCCGACGTAAGACCGATAAAACTACCGACAAAGCAATTTCAATTTAAAAAAACATGACGAGGAGATCTCGACAAACAATTATGATTAATTACAAGAGGCAAGAAACATTTTTTTTCTAGGCCAACAATACGAAGCTCTTCCTCACATAAATGGCCGTTTGGAAGGCGACCTCGACGCCGGTGCACTCGAGCGTGACCTCCGGCATGCAGCCCATCACCTCCTCGATCCTCTTCGCCTCCTTCTGGGGGTCTGCGCCCCCCGCCAGCATGGTGTAGTTGGCGCCCATCTTCCGTGCGGTTTCCAGGCGCTCCGGTCGCACGTCTGTCGGGCAAGCAAATCTAGTTTTTAGAACTTTTAAGGATTATATTCTGCTTGAATAACCAGACAAATATATGTAAAATTTAGTTGATGGGTAAAAAAATATCATATCTTGATGGAGATCTATCTTGGTGATAAATGGACATGGTGGAATGATAGCATATGTCTTCTTCGCTGGTGTCTCCAACATGGCACCGGGCAAAATCGACTGCCTCTCAACCCACACCGCATCAGAACTTACCTGTTACCAATATGGACGTGGCCCCCATGGCCTTGGCAGCCAGGAGGGACAGCAGCCCTAAGGGACCTGCGCCACACACCAGCACAGTTGTCCCTGCTGTTACACGTGCGCGCCTACAGGCATGGATGGCCACAGCAAAGGGTTCGATGAGGGCGCCTTCCTCTTGGGTCACGTTGTCCGGCAACCTGTGTCAGATATTGATGGCTGGGGCTTTACATGCAAACGCTAATTCTTACATGGCTTTTTTCACCGATGATCGTGTTCAGTTTGGGTTTTAAAAAGCCTTATATAAAATATATAGTAAAAACTGGAAGGACGACATGAAGTTTGAGAGACCTCCATGTATGTAATCTGTTTTTCTTTCTCTCTCATTTTAATTCATTCTGGAAAATTATATATTTTAAATGACATATATCATCCTCCCTATGTCAGGCCACTCCCAATGACAGAATTTAGTCCCAAGACCATGGCCTCACTTGAAGCAGAAGTCGGCCCTGTGAACGAAGTAGAGGGCGAGGCAGCCGGGGTTGGGCACGGGCGAGGCGTGGAAGCTGGCCGTGACGCAGTTGTTGTAATGGCCCGACCGGCAGAACTCGCACTTTCCGCACGGGTCGCCCGGCTCCACTGCCACGCGGTCACCTGCCGGAGGAGACAGCCAGTTAGTTTAATACAGATTACAATATTTACATAAAATACAATAAATTTCAACTAATACTTGTTCACTATTCCCCACATGACATATACTGCTTAGGGTCAAATTTAGTACAAAACATGTATTGAAAGTCACGATTCAAGTACTTAGCTATTCGCCAGTCAGCACGAGGAGAAAATCGGCCTTACCAGGTTTGAGGGTCGTGACGGCAGAGCCGCACTTGGTGACCACGCCCGAGGCCTCGTGGCCAACGCCCAGAGGCGGCACCATGACATAGTCTCCGAGCTTCCCCTTGTACATCAGGGAGAGGTCAGACCCGCAGAGTCCAACCTTCGACATCCGCAGCAACACCTCTGGGATGATACAAAGGCTGGTGAGCAAATCGCATATTCGGAATGTCTGATTTCGTTGAATTTCGGTTTTATGGATCAGATATATTGCATGTGAGCGTGTTGTAGTTTTGTTTATCAAATCAGGGTCAGCAAAATTGTTACGTGTATCACTTTATCTGGATAGAGTAAAGCAGGTGTTATCACTACATCATACTGAATAAAACTATAGCCTAGCTTTGGCATCTC
>NW_020869978.1:104073-106573 GCF_003789085.1 Penaeus vannamei
GTGTTCTTACCTAGTTGTTTGAATACGGGAGAAGAGCTATGCTCAGGTGGTCCCGTCTGCTATATTTAAATTATCGTATAACTTTTTAAATTGATGCACAGTTTTGGCACACACTACTTGATTGGGGAGACTGTTCCACGATTCAATAATTCTGTTTGGGAAACTATATTTTTTGACATCTTTATCACCTCTTTTCACTGTCAACTTTTTGTTGTATCCTCTCGTTCTTCTTGTGGTCAAGATCAAAAAGTCATCCTTATCTATCTTCACTCTTCCTGTAATACAGTTGAAAAGCATAATCATGTCCCCCCTTTTCCTTCTTTCTTCCAAGGTAGTAAGTCCTAATTTCTGTAGTCTGTCTTCGTAACAGATCTCTTAGGGTAGGTGCCCATCTTGTCGCCGCTCTTTGGACTCTTTCCAGTTTGTCAATATCTTTTTTTTAAGTGTGGACCCCATACCACTGAACCGTACTCAAGACTTGGTCTTATGATTGCTTTAATTTTCTTTATATCTTCGTCCCATACACGAACACGAATGACCTTTCATTATATCATTTATTTATTCTATGATTATCCTAAGATCTTTTTCCCTGTCAGCTGTGTCTAATACTGCATCCCCTAATTCATATTTGAATAGTGGGCGATCTCTACTTTCTCCAAACCTGACTACGTGGCATTTACTGGTATTGAATACAACTCCACGTGAATAAGTTCTCGATGTCACTTTGGAGGCATTGGCATGAGACGTTGTCTATTATCCTCTTTTGTATCTTTGCGTCATCTGCAAACATATTCAGATAACTACCTGAGCTTATGTTTGACTCTAAATCATTGACGAAAATAGTAAACATAATCGGCGCCAACACCGATCCTTGAGGCACTCCGCTGGTTACTCGTCGCCATGTAGAATGCTTTCTTTTAATTACTGTGCTCATTTGTCTTTCATCCATGCGAGTAGGTTGCATTTCACTCCACCTAGGTGCTCTAATTTCCATAGTAGTCTTCTATGAGACACCTTTTCAAAAGCCTTCTTAAAGTCTAAAAACACACAGTCCACCCAGCCGTTTCTTGTAATATTTCAGATTATCATAAAAACAGAGGAGATTTGTTACACACGACCTTCCTTCTTTAAAACCAAAATGTTTATTTGATATCATTTCATGTTTTTCAAGCATTTCAACCCATTGTTTTCTAATCATTCTTTCTAGCAGTTTGCATACTACACTAGTTAATGGAACTGGTCTATAATTTAGTGGGTTTTGTTTGTCGCCGCTCTTATATAAGGTAGTTTTTGGTAGTTTACCTTGTCTTAGTGAATTTTGGAATATTAACAATAAAGGAATACAGAGTTCTTCGGCACATTCCCCAAGAACCCAGTTAGAAATTTCATCTGGTCCCTCTGCTTTGGTCTTGTCTAATCCTTTTAGTAGATCTTTTATATCGTTCTTTTTGAGGATGATATTTTCGATGTTTTTTACATTATTACGGGTACTTGCCATATCAAAGCATGGATCCTGAACAAACACTGACTGAAATTTCTCATTTAGGATTTCACACATTTCTTCCTCCTTAGAAATATAATATGTCTTTGATGGCGCTAATTTGATCCCTACTTTTAATTTTACTATTTATGTAGTTGAAGATGAGTTTTGGTTGGCTTGTACATTTGTTGATTATATCCTTTTCAAAGTCTAATTTCGCCTCTCTTTTGGTTTGGGTATACTCATTTCTTCCTACTTTATATCTTTCATATGCTGCCTGAGATCTATGCCTTCTGAATCTTTTCCAAAGGAGATGCTTTTTTCCCTCATTTTCTTGCATTTGTCGTTGAACCATTTTTGGCCATTTCTTGCTTCAATTTTGAATTTGGATATGAATTTTTCCACTCCTTTTTTATAGATCTCACAAAATTTTGAATACTGAACATCAAGGTTCTAATCATCCAGAAGTGTTTCCCAGTTTATGTTATCAAAGAAATCTTTAAGGCTTCTATAATCACCTCTTTTGTAATTGTACTTTTCCTTTCTTTCCTTGCTTACGATGAGTTTTTCCTGTAACAGACAGTATTTTAGTTTAATCACTACATGGTCGCTTTTTCCTAAAGGAGGACAGTATCCTTAATATCGTCGTTATGCTTTGTAAATATTAGGTCAAGCATAGACGGCCTATCTAGCCCTCTTATCCTGGTATGATCTGTTACATTCTGGAAAAGGCAATGATCATTTATGACATCTAGTAATTTAGCATTCCACGAATCCGATTGTGCTCTAGGATGGAAACTTTCCCAGTCGATCTTGCTATTAAAATCCCCTGTAATAAGAATTTCTGTTGAATTGGTTTCTCGCTTCCCTCTCCTCTCTCACGTCCCGGCTTACAAGCCACACTATCTTTTTCTGCTTTTTTCACTTTCTCCTTCACTTTCTAACCCAAATTTTCCTTTCAACATGAACTACACACATTTACATACACCCATGGCTAGCAGACTAGACCACCCATTATTG
>NW_020869978.1:131573-134073 GCF_003789085.1 Penaeus vannamei
ACCGGACCGCAGTCACCAGATTTTCTGGAGATTAAGATTTGCTTGCCCGACAGACGTGCGACCGGAGCGCCTGGAAACCGCAAGCAAGATGGGCGCCGACTTCACCATGCTGGTGGGGGGCGCAGACCCCCAGAAGGAGGCGAAAGGATCGAGGAGGTGATGGGCTGCATGCCGGAGGTCACGCTCGAGTGCACCGGCGTCGAGGTCGCCTTCCAAACGGCCATTTATGTGAGTTCTAGGCCTAAGTATATCAGTATCCTGTAAGGCATCGTCTAATATGTGTTTATATGTGTACATATATATGTGTGTGCTTTCATTTCTCTTCTTTACTTGATTCCCTAAAATTCAAGATGTATCTCTTCAAAAAAGAAAGAAAAAAATCCTCTCTGTCCACTTTCTTGAGCCAAACGTTTGCTTTAGGCGACCAGGGCGTGCGGCGTGGTGGTGATGGTCGGGCTGCCCGCGGCTGACCTCAAGCTGCCCCTCGTTCGTGCAGGCATCAGGGAGGTCGACATCATCGGAGTCTTCAGGTTCCTCAATTGGTACGTTGCCTTTGATGTCGTAAAGGACGGTGCGTAATGGAACTGATTGGAATTTCTGCAGAGCGATGCAGAATTGGCGTGACCCGTTGCAACAATCTCTTCTTGAAGGATTAGGGGGAATTAGACTTTCTGAAACACTACATATGTACCAAATGCATTTCCTTTTGTCATATCTTTGCACTTACAAGTAACTTTTTTGCCAAACTGCTCACTCAGTACAGCTCACTTGAGATCAGCGAAAGAACGTTTCTTCCGGGCCTCGGTCTGTGCCCTCTTTCTTTCATTTCTCTAGAGCTGGCTATGCTGATAATACTTGACGTCCGGATTGCCTCTGGGCATTTCAGCTTCCAGGAAGGATAACAAGCACCGCTGTCCCATCAGGCCGGTGCCGGTGAGTCGAGGAAAGGTGGCTGCTACTTTCCCTGAGAGTGCGGTTGCCTTTGCCACACTATAATGCCTATTCTAGCGGTCATTATTTTATGGTTTGCCTCGAGTATGACCTTGTACCTTCTCGTGATCACCCCAAAGCCGCCGTGCTTATGTTTGAACAGGGAATATTGAGGAGAGAAGCAGAAAAGAGAAAATACAACAAAGGTTAAAATACCGTTTCCCTCCACAGTTTCCCAATCGCCATCGACCTGGTGGCGAGGGGCGTGGTGGACGTGAAGCCCCTCATCACCCACCGCTTCAAGTTCGAGGAATTCAATAAAGCCTTCGAGTTCTTCCGCAGCGGGAAGGACGGCGCCATCAAGTGCATGGTCATATGTGATTAGATATGCAACTGCGAGGAAAGGAATGTACGCGCGCGTGTTGTGTGTTTGAACTTGTGGTGTGATACGTAATGATTAAACATTCTTTGGGTTTATGATGGTATTTGTGCTTAGTATGACATTTGCTTCATTTGTTGTGGTTTACAAAATGTGTCATAATCTTCTGCGTTTGTGCAATCGAGATGCAGACAAACCAATGCGTTTCTCTCTCCTTGCTTGTCCTTTATCTTAACTTTAGGCATCGTATATCTACGACGGAACTGAGAGCCATACAGTGAAAATGTAAAAGATAAATAACAAGAAACCTCGAGTTGTAGATATGTGAATCTGTTAATACGGTCACTGGCCGCGCTGACTAGAATTACTTTGCTTAAACCGGCAAGATGCCCAGGGCAAAAGAAAAAGTAAATGACTGATAAAAAAGAATAACAGTAAATGTAAAAAAGATAATTATACGGGAACCATTGTCTATGTATGCATTGCATAAAAATGTAAGCAATGTGATACCTCTACTATCTGAGCTATGAAATGTATATGCATATTGCGTGCGTGTGCGTGCGTTTGTGTGTTAAAAGAGAGGGAGAGGAAGGGAGAGAGAGAGAAAATCACAAACAGAAACTTTTTGCGTTGCGTGTGAGTCTGCACCTGCATATCGTAAAGAGTGCATTGTCTTTCCTTAGAAAGGGTACCAGCTGCTTTACTAAATGGGACAAGGATATATTCGTGACAGTCATTCTAACTCGGCAAAGAGATCCAAGTTGAGTTCGGGTGTATGATATGTAAAGCAACAGACTATGAAATCGAATCGTAATTCTGCGTTTCGTCTGTTCGTTCGCAGGTTACGCCTGCATGTTAATTCGTCTCTCTTTATGTAAAAGGAGTACGCCTGAAATCATATCCCATGTGACTGCGGAGGTTAAGTCGCTTCATTCTGATGCAAAATGAGGTGATATTTGATAACATAGATATTAAAGAATGTCTCACACACACTCACACGCGCGCGCATAAACAAACACAGACTCATACACACACACATATCATATTACGAAACTATTACTCCTAATGTAACCTTTTGTTATTATTATCGTTATCACCATTATTGGTACTATTGTCTTTATTGTTATCATCAATATCATTAGCAATATAATCATTATAATTAGTATGACCACTAGCATTATCATTATCATT
>NW_020869978.1:136573-141573 GCF_003789085.1 Penaeus vannamei
TTCTGTCTTCACAGACGGTTGTTCACGACGATTCGCAGCGTGGTTCCCGATGTGTTCGCATTCGCAAGGACAATATAATATCTATGGGGAATCTTCATTGTTACTATTACGTCTACACGAGTAATTATTTTTTAGATGGTGTTTCCTGTTGACGTCTTCAGTTGTTTCTGCATATCCAGGGAGGAGTTCCAAATGATATTTGCACCCTACTTCATGACGTTTGCATCCTTTACAACGAGCTATTTAGTATTTTCTGGAGGAACCACTTTTGTCCAAGTCCAAGACCTTACTTTAGTACAAACCTTGTGGTGTCCTGTTGCTTTTTTAGAGTAGGGAGGGTTATTTCCGTCCTCTTCTGTTTTTTTAAAATAAGGAGTCTTGGACTTGGGGACAAAGAGTGGTTCCTCCAGAAAACATTTTAAATAGCTCGTTGTAAAGGATGCATTTAGAGTAAGCATTCCAGTCTGTTGACTTCTTCGTCCGAAGAGCCATAGGGATTTCCTATGTTAGGTTAGGTATGTTCTTTCCGTGAGTTCCCGTATGTCTGGGGAGTCATGTCGGGTTCCGACGTCTTCAACAAGGTTTGTCTCCGACGCCTTTCCCACATAGGGAGTTCCTTGTGTCTTCCAGAGGGTGTTTCCCGACGTCTTCACAGAGGGTGGTTCCCGACGTCTTCACCGAGGGTGGTTCCCGACGTCTTCACAGAGGGTGGTTCCCGACGTCTTCACAGAGGGTGGTTCCCGACGTCTTCACAGAGGGGTGGTTCCCGACGTCTTCACAGAGGGTGGTTCCCGACGTCTTCACACGAGGGTGGTTCCCGACGTCTTCACAGAGGGTGGTTCCCGACGTCTCACAGAGGGTGGTTCCCGACGTCTTCACGCGAGGGTTCCCGACGTCTTCACAGAGGGTGGTTCCCGACGTCTTCACAGAGGGTGGTTCCCGACGTCGAGGGTGGTTTTCACAGAGGGTGGTTCCGACGTCTTCACCGAGGGTGGTTCCGACGTCTTCACAGAGGGTGGTTCCCGACGTTTCACCAGAGGTGGTTCCCGACGTCTTCACAGAGGGTGGTTCCCGACGTCTTCACAGAGGGTGGTTCCGACGTCTTTCACAGAGGGTGGGTTCCCGACGTCTTCATAGAGGGTGGTTAAGACGTCTTCACAGAGGGTGGTTCCCGACGTCTTCACAGAGGGTGTTCCCGACGTCTTCCAAGGTGGTTCCCGACGTCTTCACAGAGGGGTGGTTCCCGACGTCTTCACAGAGGGTGGTTCCCGACGTCTTCACCGAGGGTGTTCCGCGACGTTCTTCACAGAGGTGGTTCCGACGTTCACAGAGGGTGTTCCCGACGTCTTTCACCGAGGATTGGTGCCGACGTCTTCACCGAGGGTGATTCCGACGTCTTCACAGAGGTGATTCCCGACGTCTTCACAGAGGGTGTTCCCGACGTCTTCACCGAGGGTGGTTCCCGACGTCTTACCGAGGGTGGTTCCCGACGTCTTCACGAGGGTGGTTTCCCGACGTCTTCTCAGAGGGTGGTTCCCACGTCTTCTCAGAGGGTGGTTCCGACGTCTTCACAGAAGGTGGTCCCGCGTCTTCACCGAGGTGGTTCCCGAGTCTCACCGAGGGTGGTTCCCGACGTCTTCACCGAGGTGGTTCCCCGACATCTTCACCGAGGGTGGTTCGACGTCTTCACAGAGGGTGGTTCCGACGTCTTTCACCGAGGGTGGTTCCCGACGTCCTTCACCGAGGGTGGTTTCCCGACGTCTTCACAGAGGGTGGTTCCCGACGTCTTCACAGAGGGTGTTCCCGACGTCTTCACCGAGGTGGTTCCCGACGTCTTCACCGAGGGTGGGTTTCCGACGTCTTCACCGAGGGTGGTTCCCGACGTCTTCACCGAGGGTGGTTCCCGACGTTCTTCACAGAGGGGGTTCCCGACTTCACCGAGACACAGAGGGTGGTTCCCGACGTCTTGGTTCCCGACGTCTTTCACAGAGGTGGTTCCGACGTCTTCACAGAGGGTGTTCCCGACGTCTTCACCGAGGGTGGTTTCCGGCGTCTTCACAGAGGGTGGTTCCCGCGTCTTCACAGAGGGTGGTTCCGACGTCTTTTGGTTCCCGGCGTCTTCACAGAGGGTGGTTCCCGACGTCTTCATAGAGGGTGGTTCCCGACGTCTTCACAGAGGGTGGTTCCCGACGTCTTCTCAGAGGGTGGTTCCCGACGTCTTCAGAAGGTGGTTCCCGCGTCTTCGACACCGAGGGTGGTTCCCGACGTCTTCACAGGAGGTGGTTCCCGACGTCTTCACAGAGGGTGGTTTCTTCGTTTCCCGACGTCTTCACCGAGGGTGGTTCCCGACGTCTTCACCGAGGGTTGGTTCCCGACGTCTTCACCGAGGGTGGTTCCCGACGTCTTCACAGAGGGTGGTTCCGACGTCTTCACAGAGGGTGGTTCCCGACGTCTTCACCGAGGGTGGTTCCCGACGTCTTCACCGAGGGTGGTTCCCGACGTCTCAGAGGGGTGGTTCCCGACGTCTTTCACCGAGGGTGGTTCCCGACTCTTCACCGAGGGGTGGTTCCCGACGTTTCTTCACCAGGGTGGTTCCCGACGTCTTCACCGAGGGTGGTCTTCACCGACGTCTTCACAGAGGGTGGTTCCCGGCGTCTTCACAGAGGGTGGTTCCGACGTCTTCACGAGGTGGTTCCCGGCGTCTTCACAGAGGGTGGTTCCCCGCTCTTCACAGAGGGTGGTTCCGACGTCTTCACAGAGGGTGGTTCCCGACGTCTTTCATAGAGGGTGGTTCCGGCGTCTTCACAGAGGGTGGTTCCCGAACGTTTCAAGAGGGTTTTTCCCGACGTTCCTTCACAGAGGGTCTTTCTCGACGTCTTCACAGAGGGTGGTTTCCCGANTTCCGACGTCATTCACAGAGTGTGGTTCCGCGTAGCGAGTCTTCACAAGGGTGTGTTCCCTGAACGTCTCAGCAGAGTTGTGGTTTCGCCGACGTCTCACCGAGGGGTGGTTCTCGACGTCTTTCCACAGAGGGTGTTCGACCGGTCTTCACAAGAGGGTGGTTTCCCGACGTCCTTCACAGAGGGTCTTCCCGGACGCTTCACAGAGTAGTGGTTTCCCGACGTCTTTCACACGAGTGTGGTTCCCGACGTCTTCGACAGAGTTTGGTTCCTGACGTCTTCACCGAGGTGAGAGTTCCGAGTCCCTTTCACAGAGTGTGGTTGCCCACGTCTCAACAGAGTTTGGCTTCCCGACGTCTTCGCAACGAGGGTGGGTTCCAACGTTCTTCACAGAGTTTGGTTCCGCCGTACGTCTTCACAGAGTGTGTTTCCGACGTCTTATCATCCAGAGTTTGTTCCCGAACGGTCTATCACCGAGTTTGTTCCGACGTCTCACCGAGTTGGTATCCGCGCCGCGGACGACGTCCTTCAAGAGTTTCGGTTCCCCGACCGTCTCACCAGACGGTGTTCCACGTCTCAGCAGAGGGTGGTTCCCGACGTCCTCACGAGTTTGGGTTCGCCGACGTCTTCACACGAGGGTGGTCCCCGACGTCTTACAGAGTTTGGTTTCCCGACGTCTTCACAGACACGACTCCCGACGTCTTCACCGAGTGGTTCCCGACGTCTTCACAGAGTTTTGGTTCCCGACGTCTTCACAGAGTGGTTCCCGACGTCTTCACAGAGTTGGTGAGAGGGTGGTTCCCGACGTCTTCACAGAGTTTGGTTGGACGTCTTCACCCAACGTCTTCACAGAGGGTGTTCCGACGTCTTCACAGAGTTTGGTTCCCGACGTCTTCACAGACGGTGGTTCCGACGGACAGAGTTTGGTTCCCGACGTCTTCACAGAGTTTGGTTCCCGACGTCTTCACAGAGTTTGGTTCCCGACGTCTTCACAGACGGTGTTTCCGACGTCTTCACAGAGTTTGGTTCCCGACGTCTTCAACGAGTTGGTTCCCGACGTCTTCACAGAGGGTGGTTCCCGACGTCTTCACAGAGGGTGGTTCCCGACGTCTTCACAGAGGGTGGTTCCCGACGTCTTCACAGAGTTTGGTTCCCGACGTCTTCACAGAGGGTGGTTCCCGACGTCTTCACAGAGGGTGGTTCCCGACGTCTTCACAGAGTGGTTCCGAACGTCACGAGGGTGGTTTTTGGTTCCCGACGTCTTCACAGAGGTGGTTCCCGACGTCTTCACGAGGGTGGTTCCCGACGTCTTCACAGACGACGTCTTCACAGAGGGTGGTTCCGACGATCTTCACAGAGGTGGTTCCCGACGTCTTCACAGAGTGGTTCCCGACGTCTTCACGAGGGTGGTTCCCGACGTCTTCACGAGACGTCTTCACCGAGTTTGGTTCCCGACGTCTTCACAGAGGGTGGTTCCCGACGTCTTCACGAGGTGGTTCCCGACGTCTTCACCGAGGGTGGTTCCCGACGTCTTCACAGAGTTTGGTTCCCGACGTCTTCACAGAGGGTGGTTCCCGACGTCTTCACAGAGGGTGGTTCCCGACGTCTTGACGACGTTTCACACGAGTCTTCACAGAGGTGGTTCCCGACGTCTTCACCGAGGGTGGTTCCCACGTTTCACAGAGGGTGGTTCCCGAACGTCTTCACAGAGTTTGGTTCCCGACGTCTTCACAGAGGTCTTCCCGACGTCTTCACAGAGTGTGGTTCCCGACGTCTTCACAGAGGGTGGTTCCCGACGTCTTCACGTGGTTCCCGACGTCTTCACAGAGGGTGGTTTCTTCACCACGTCTTCACAGAGGTGGTTCCCGACGTCTTCACAGAGGGTGGTTCCCGACGTCTTCACAGAGGGTGGTTTCCGACGTCTTCACAGAGGGTGGTTCCGACGTCTTCACAGAGTTTGGTTCCGACGTCTTCACAGAGGGTGGTTCCCGACGTCTTCACAGATTTCCGACGTCTTCACCCGACGTCTTCACAGAGGGTGGTTCCCGACGTCTTCCACGAGGGTTCCGACGTCTTCACAGATGGTTCCCGACGTCTTCA
>NW_020869978.1:156573-161573 GCF_003789085.1 Penaeus vannamei
TTTTGTGCTGCGGAATGCTCGAGGCAATCAAAGCATCGGCGTTTTGAGATGAAAGCAAAATAGGCCTATACCGTATACTGTTTGCGTCTTCTATATCAAGATATCATTCAGGATCTCCGGTTTCTATTCCTTCAGCTAACTGCTTGTTTAACCGGACCGCAGTCACCAGATTTTCTGGAGATTAAGATTTGCTTGCCCGACAGACGTGCGACCGGAGCGCCTGGAAACCGCAAGCAAGATGGGCGCCGACTTCACCATGCTGGTGGGGGGCGCAGACCCCCAGAAGGAGGCGAAGAGGATCGAGGAGGTGATGGGCTGCATGCCGGAGGTCACGCTCGAGTGCACCGGCGTCGAGGTCGCCTTCCAAACGGCCATTTATGTGAGTTCTAGGCCTAAGTATATCAGTATCCTGTTAGGCATCGTCTAACATGTGTTTATATGTGTACATATATATGTGTGTGCTTTCATTTCTCTTCTTTACTTGATTCCCTAAAATTCAAGATGTATCTCTTCAAAAAAAAAAAAAAAATCCTCTCTGTCCACTTTCTTGAGCCAAACGTTTGCTTTAGGCGACCAGGGCGTGCGGCGTGGTGGTGATGGTCGGGCTGCCCGCGGCTGACCTCAAGCTGCCCCTCGTTCGTGCAGGCATCAGGGAGGTCGACATCATCGGAGTCTTCAGGTTCCTCAATTGGTACGTTGCCTTTGATGTCGTAAAGGACGGTGCGTAATGGAACTGATTGGAATTTCTGCAGAGCGATGCAGAATTGGCGTGATCCGTTGCAACAATCTCTTCTTGAAGGATTAGGGGGAATTAGACTTTCTGAAACACTACATATGTACCAAATGCATTTCCTTTTGTCATATCTTTGCACTTACAAGTAACTTTTTTGCCAAACTGCTCACTCAGTACAGCTCACTTGAGATCAGCGAAAGAACGTTTCTTCCGGGCCTCGGTCTGTGCCCTCTTTCTTTCATTTCTCTAGAGCTGGCTATGCTGATAATACTTGAAGTCCGGATTGCCTCTGGGCATTTCAGCTTCCAGGAAGGATAACAAGCACCGCTGTCCCATCAGGCCGGTGCCGGTGAGTCGAGGAAAGGTGGCTGCTACTTTCCCTGAGAGTGCGGTTGCATTTGCCACACTATAATGCCTATTCTAGCGCTATTCATCATTTTATGGTTTGCCTAGAGTTGACCTTGTACCTTCCCGTGATCACCCCAAAGCCGCCGTGGTTATTGTGCTATTGAACAGGGAATATTGAGGAGAGAAGCAGAAAAGAGAAAATACAACAAAGGTTAAAATATCGTTTCCCTCCACAGTTTCCCAATCGCCATCGACCTGGTGGCGAGGGGCGTGGTGGACGTGAAGCCCCTCATCACCCACCGCTTCAAGTTCGAGGAATTCAATAAAGCCTTCGAGTTCTTCCGCAGCGGGAAGGACGGCGCCATCAAGTGCATGGTCATATGTGATTAGATATGCAACTGCGAGGAAAGGAATGTACGCGCGCGTGTTGTGTGTTTGAACTTGTGGTGTGATACGTAATGATTAAACATTGTTTGGGTCTGTAGTTTATGATGGCATTTGGTGCTTAGTATGACATTTGCTTCATTTGTTGTGGTTTACAAAATGTGTTATATTCTGCGTTTGTGCAATCGAGATGCAGACAAACCAATGCGTTTCTCTCTCCTTGCTTGTCCTTTATCTTAACTTTAGGCATCTTATATCTACGACGGAACTGAGAGCTATACAGTGAAAATGTAAAAGAAACCACGAGTTGTAGATATGTGAATCTGTTAATACGGTCACTGGCCGTGCTGACTAGAATTACATTGTTTGAACCGGCAAGATGCCCAGGGCAAAACAAAAATGTAAATAACATGAAAAAAGAATAACAGCAAATGTAAAAAATAATTGCGTTGCGTATGAGTCTGCACCTGCATATCGTAAAGAGTGCATTGTCTTTCCTTAGAAAGGGTACCAGCTGCTTTGTTAAATGGGACAAGGATATACTCGTAACATTCATTCTTACTCGGCAAAGAGATCCAAGTTGAGTTCGGGTGTATGATATGTAAAGCAACAGACTATGAAATCCAATCGTAATTCTGCGTTTCGTCTGTTCGTTCGCAGGTTACGTCTGCATGTTAATTCGTCTCTCTTTATGTAAAAGGAGTACGCCTGAAATCATATCCCATGTGACTGCGGAGGTTAAGTCGCTTCATTCTGATGCAAAATGAGGTGATATTTGATAACATAGATATTAAAGGATGTCTCACACACACTCACACGCACGCGCACACACAAACACACATACACACACATATCATATTATGAAACTATTACGAGTCCTAATGTAACCTATTGTTATTATTACCGTTATCACCATTATTGTTACTATTTTTATTGTTATTATCAATATCATTATCAATATAATAATTATAATTAGTATGACCATCACCAGCATTATCATTATCATTCCCGTTTTATCATTATCATTATCATTTTGTTGTTATCCTGCTTTCTTCAAGTTAAATACATTAAGAGAGAAAGAGGGGTAAAGGGGAGGAGGGGACGAAGGAGTGAAGGAGGAGGGGGAGGTTAAGGTGGAGGGAAGTGGAAAAGGGAAGAGGAACGAAGGAGAGGAGTAGGGAGTGAGGGAGGGAAAGTGAAAGGCAGAGGAGCAGAGAAGAAAGAGAGAGGAGGCGAAAGAGTGATAGGAAGAGCGGAGAGAAGTACCTCTACTTTTTTATTTCCACGCGTCCTGCCATTAATGAAGATGATGATGATGATGGCGATAATGATGATAATAAGTTGAAGATAGGCCTATGTTTAATTTTGCTGTGTTCACTTCTCTCACAGGCGTAAATTCCATTTCCCTGCGTTAAGACACAGGAAACACCGACCCAGTTCGACCACTTCACTACAAAGTGCATCGAATCTTGGGTTTTGAAAGCCAGTGTGTAGAGGGAAGGGAGGAAGGGAGGGAAGGAGGGAGGGTTGGAGGGAAAGAAAGGGGGAAGGGAGGGAGGAAGGGGTTGTCTGTCTGTCTGTCTCTCTATAGGGTGCAATATAGCATATTGCATAGCATTGCATACTGCATAGTGCACCATGCGGTCCCCACGTGTGTCCGTATCTAGACCACGTGCGTGCCCACGCTCGCTGCTTCCCCTCACTTCACCCCAAGCCACGCTTTCTAAAATTAGAAGCCATGCTGCCGGTCTGAATAAAACGGAGGTCAAACCTTAAACTCCCAACCTCCAAGCTAGTACAGTGGGAACGTGCCGTCCTCTCATCGAGGGTCGGCGGTTCGCGCCCCGCCAGGCGCGAGAAGTTGCAATTGTCGCCCGGAGGTTACTGCTGTGGCTGGGCACCACGGGGGGTAAGGACTAAGCTCTGTCGCGTCAGCACACGCTGACACACGTTGATCGAGTCGACATTTGTCGGCACAGGCCGGGCTCCCCCATAGCCCGGGCGAGGCTCAGCTTCGCATATCGGACTTATCCTTATCCTTATCCTTGACCTCCCCTCATTCTCATTCTCACTCTCACACTCACACTCACACCTCGACGAGCCGGCCCCTTGCCCGGGCTGGTCGCTCCTGACCTGAGCTGACCGCTCTTCCCGGCCGCTGCCTCTCCGAGGCCCGGCCGGAGTGTACCACACAGCACCGCCAGCCTCCATAGTGTTCTTCTATCTCGTATCACTTCTCGTAAATAAAGTGTGAAGCTAATCAGTGTATCACGAGACGCCACTTGTGATTCAATTACACTATAAAGAAGGACCTGTTTAGTACTTTTTATATCTCTCTTCTCTCTCTCTCTCTCTCTCTCTCTCTCTCTCTCTCTCTCTCTCTCTCTCTCTCTCTCCTCTCTCTTCCTCTCTCTCTCTGTCTCTCTCTCTCTCTCCTGGCGAAGTAGAGCTTTTGCAGTTGCCGATATAAAAAATAAGAGATAAATAATATTATCTTACTTTTTCATAAGCTTGTGTCTGAAAGTATACTTTTATGAATGTTTTTTTTATATTATTAATGATAAACTCAATCAAATCAAATGATTTCACCAAATAAGATTTTGATTATATGAACATATGTAAAGGGATGTACGTTCATACTGTGTAAGTATGTAAACATTTAAGCAAAACATACACACCGTAGATAGAAAATATTAGATTAGATTACATACGCATCATCATATTTACATATGTAGAGGAGAGAGAGAGAGAGAGAGAGAGAGAGAGAGAGAGAGAGAGAGAGAGAGAGAGAGAGAGAGAGAGAGAGAGAGAAGAGAGAGAGAGAGAGAGAAGACAGACAGAGAGAGAGAGAGAAAATTCCATTATCTAAAACCACTATAGCCTATTCGCACAACAACTTCTTTACCCATCTTAACCTTTCAAGATTATTCTAGATAGTTGACGCATAGCAACTATCACCCTTCACCCTCCTTTAATATATTTTTTCTATATACTGTTATATAAGCTTAGATGTCTAGCACATTTACTTTGCTTTTTAACCATTAACCATAGATAGATAGATAGATAGGTAGATAGATAGATAGATAGATAGAGAGAGAGAGAGAGAGAGAGAGAGAGAGAGAGAGAGAGAGAGAGAGAGAGAGAGAGAGAGAGAGAGAGAGAGAGAGAGAGAGACAGAGAGAGAGGTCCTCACGTAGGCGCCGTTGACAACATTTTTCTTCAGTCTTCTTATCTGTAGCTGCAAATATTATCTTTTCTTGTTTCCCTTGTTTTCGCTTTTTTATATTCACGAGGCGAAGTGTAATATAGCATTATGTGTACGCGTGTAAAAGACATAGAAAGTGTTCACAGTCGCATAACACACACAAACACGTAATCACAAACACACATGCTTGTCGGGCATTCCGTACAGAACCCGATTAAACAATGATAAATGATACATATTTCATGTTATTTCTATTTTCTACAGTTTCAGTATTTTAGATATTATATAGTGAAGGTACCTCATTATAATGCTTCAGCATCTCTCCTCACT
>NW_020869978.1:166573-176573 GCF_003789085.1 Penaeus vannamei
ATTACGTTTGAGAATATTTGCAGACACAAGAATCTTAAATTGCTACACACACATATACACAAACTGACAGGGAGAGAAAGAGAATTTTTAGTATCGTTTCCATGGACTTTTTCCAAAATAATACTCCCTGTTTAGTCCCTCTTAATCTGCTTTGTTATATTTAGTTCCTGTTTATTCTACTCTTGGTCACTTCTGTTAGATCAAGATATTTGATAAACGGTAGATGTGCACATACACGGTATTACATCACAAACAACGTCACTTGGGCATTTTCATGCGACTTCCTTGCATTCACCCCATGTCAAATCTCCCTCCTGTACAGCTGGGAGACCACGTGAACATCTCGAGGAGGACACGGTCGTCATCGAGGTGTTTACAACCTATTAGACTAAGCGACCTCCCCGACACGCACGGGTTTGGTCTCTCTTCTTTAGCTAGATTAGCAACCAAACGCATACCCCTGTTCTTAGATAATGAAAACAACTTTGTTTGTCTCAGATTTCCCCCCTCCCAGATAAGATCTTTTCTTCTCATTCCTTCTTTCTTTACTATATTCGATATCTACCTTCCATGATCCATGACTATTTCCTCTGACTGATCCAACTCCACACGGGGCACCACTACTGGGTGGCTTAAACGAAACCCGGGCTATCTGAAACCTTGGTTAGCGAACAAACAAACAAAAACAAAAGAAAGAAAGAAAGAATAAAAGAGGCGGACCAGAGATTCCGTAAAGGACTGCCGTTTTCCCACCGCGATCACTTGGCTGCAGGTGTCGGCTCACGCATCCACAGACGGCTCCATAACGAGTACACTATAGGGCCCCTGTTACACTATGAGTACACTCCACAATGAGTACGAACACTACACCAGAGGGTACACTATGAGTACACTCCACAATGAGTACACTATAGGGCCCCTGTTACTGAAATCAAGCACGCAAGCACGTGCGCACACACAGTTTCAGCTCGCTGCTTGTTTTGCTATAATAATGATAGTCGATAATATTTTCGGTATCAGCAACAAATGTTGTATCAGTATCATTGCTATAATTTCAAATACTAATATGACTATGATGATATCCTTTCGTTACCTGCATCTTTATTATCACAGTTGTGTTGTAATAACAATCACAATAGAGTATTTTTCTATACATATTATTTAGGTCTTTTGCAATTTAGATAAATATCACATGCATCGAGTAATTCCCCCTAGATATTTATTTCAAAGAAAACGACTGAATTGAATTCATAGAAAAAAAAAATATTATAAGAGTGACTAGTCTCTAATTTCTCGTTTCCGATTTTAAAAGAAACCGAGAGAGAAAGGGAAAGGGAAGCAGGGAGAGAGAGAGAGAGAGAGAGAGAGAGAGAGAGAGAGAGAGAGAGAGAGAGAAGAGAGAGAGAGAGAGAGAGAGAGAGAGAGAGAGAGAGAGAGAGAGAGAGAGAGAGATTTTAAGGAAAAGGAAGAGAAAGGGAGGGAAAATGTGTGTCAGACATTATTGTTACTATCATTATTGTTGTTGCTGTTGTTACTATTATTATTATCATCATTGATATTGCAATCAGTGATGTTATATAATATATATATATATATATATATATATATATATATATATATATATATATATATATATATATATATATATATATATATATATGCATACATACATACATAGAAAAATGAGCTCGTCTAGAACATTCCAGATCTGCCACCAGAGCTATAAAGTTGCAACTTGGACAAAAAAAAAAAAAAAAATAAAAAAGGGAGTGTGGCCCTTGGGTGGGGAGGGGGGGCAGACCTTGAGGGGGCAAACAGTCTGGAGGGGGCAACTTCCCCCCCCCTCCCCAAATGAAAAGGTCAAGGATGGCCTCGAATTCACAGGATTCGAGAGAAGAGGTTTGTGTCAACTTGCCCCCTGTGTGACAATAGGATGTGGAGGAGGACAGAGATATGATAAGAAATATTTGGTTGAAAAGGCGAGGAGAAACAGAAGCAACAGCAAGCGCAGAGGAAGTGAGCTACAATTATATTCCGCTAAGATATAAAAGAAGCGGACACCGCCATCACCGAATTAATGCATGGAAACGTTAAATTAGTATGTGAGAAGAATGACAGTGTAGTGGACACGGGTTGGGAATAGAGCTAATGAGTCTAAGTGTGTGTGTGTGTATAGTGAGATTTTATGAGGGTCGATAAGCGTGAAATAAGCCGAGGAGCAGCTCTTGGTAGAGTTTTCCAACGCAAGAAAGTCGTATATTCTTACATATTTTCAGTTCTTATTAGTGGAGGAAAATAATATACACAAGACCTTAATCAAAATTAAGTATTATTTTAGCAATTTTTAACTTACCTTTGATCTATATTTCTTATTCATTATCTTACTACTTTATTCACCGCCTCATTCACTATCTTGATCACTTTGTTTCCTATCCTTTCTCCTCTTACATTTGTGGCGGCAGTATGAAAATTTTAACATCGAATTAAACTGATTTTTATCTCACATATTGTACCTACATATCACATGAATCTAGCCCCCCCCCCCCCCCACACACACACAGATATTAATTTCAAAGAAAATGACTGCATTTCATTGAAGTCATAGAAAATGAAAATATTTTAAGAGTGACTGTTCTATAATTTCTCGTTTCCAATTTTAAGAGAAACCGAGAGAGGGGGGGGGGGCACAGGGAGAGAGAGAGAGAGAGAAAGGAAAATCAATCTTTCCATAACGTGTTCTTGTCCTGTAGCTATTGACACCACGACACTATTCATAACAAGTAATAACTGACTCTGGAAAAATGAGACACTATGGAACGTACAAAACGTTGGGAACCACTGTTCTACAGCGAATAAATAATCATCATTGACAATATTTCATCTTTCTTTGCCCTTATTGTTCCTACTAATTTTTATGCATAATCGCAATGACTAAGACACTTTGTACATTTTAGGAATATATGTAGAGTATCTGCCAGATCGAACAAGCGTGGCAAGTTAGCGGAGAGGCGCCTTGGCAACAGTTCTTTTCGCTTTCTTTTTCGAAGTCATGTGTTTTATTTGTTTTTATAGTTAAAAGTAACCGATAAAAGCAATGATAAGAAGTACCGATACGGTTGAACTATTTGTATAACTAATTTAAGAATTGATTGTAGTAAGAAATACTTACAAGGGGAGAGATCTAACGAACGAAACTCTGCGGCACAAACCATGATTTTATTGAATACACTCCCGGCAAGCAAGGAGGCGAAATAGATAACCAAATAAGTAAATAGACAAATGATATTTGAATAAATTAGGCTGAGACTGATGGCATAGGAGAGCCTCAACTGATACTTAGTAACCTAAATAATTACTGATTCGGTGCACATGCTTTTGAAAAAGTCCAATGCAGATTTTCGTTTTTATCATCAACTGAAATTCGTAAGAAAAAATCAAGCGAAGGCAATATTTTTCATGTCTTCTTGTCTGTAGGTCCCATTGTCCTTATTTTTTACTCTATCATCTACGTCCTTAAATACGAAAGGGTATTCACGACCTTTTGTGAAGACGAGACCTTCCTGGACTTCTATGACTGTTGACAGATTGGGAGAAATGACTGACAGGTATTTATCTCGGTTGTTAGCATCACCACCAGTATTGTTAATGTTAATTTGTTGTTATTTTTACCAGTGTTGTTGTTGTTGTTGACATTTATCATCATTAGTATCATTATTAGCATCAGTAGCGGCATCATTATCACTATAATAACATTATTTTTAGACAGCTAATTGACTACGCCCATGACTACAGACATATCAAAATCTTAAGGAATTTACGTGAAAAAATAAAAAGGAAGAAGAGGAAGAGTAGATGGAGCAGACAAGAGAATGAAGAGAAGAGGGATTGAAGAATACAAGAGGATAGGCGGATGAATTGAAGAATATGAAGAAACAGAGGAAGAAGCAGAGGAGGAGAAAGTGAGAAGAATATGTGGAAAGCTGAGAAGAAACATGATGAGGATGAGGATATATATATAGAAAAATAATTAATAAAACGAAGATGAAAACAAACAAATGGAATAGACGAAAAAGATGGTAACTATCGTAATATTTCATATATCGTTCAGATTCATTATCTAGTCATTCAATTATCTAATTAATCTATCTATAACCTTAAGAAGACGACCACCGACTCAACCAACCATCATCAGCCTTCATTTAGCTTCTAATCGAGTGGCGATTGCAACGTCTGCGCTCCTGCTGTCCTGGGTGACCTCTGACCTCGAAAGGGTAAAGGCGACCCCGCTGCGTTACGGAGGAGAAGGAAAAAAAAAATAAATATATAGATTCTAACTGAAATTTGGAATCCCTTTCCGATCTTTTTCATGGTCTTGAGAAATATATTCACTTTACTTTTTAAATAAGATACTTTTTGTGTTTTCTGGTATCATATTAGACCAGTAACTGCGAGTGGGTGGAAGAAATTTATATTGCTCTTTTTAGAGAGAGAGAGAGAGAGAGAAACAGACAGACAGACAGACACAGAAACAGAGAGAGATAGAGAAAGAAAAAGGAAGAGAGAGAGAAAAAGAAAGAGATAGAGAGAGAGAGAAAGAAAAAGAAATAGAGAGAGAGAGAGAGAGAGAGAGAGAGAGAATTTACAAATGGAATTAAAGGAGCAGGTAACACTATCACAAATAATCCTAAATATTGTTAAAACCACATTTTTACTAATGTAAAAAAGTACTTACTTGGCGGAGCTGGGAACTGTTTAGATTTCAATGGGTGAAATACACGGGATTTCTTACATAGGAAGTGGCGCACATCCGCGGCTGGTAAAGGCGAGTTTCACAATAGGTCATTGTTTTCGTGAATATTTCTATCATTCACTTATTTACATATTTCAGGTCAGTCTTCAATAAAAAAAAATGAAGTCTGACACTGTAGAAAAAATATAGGTTATCACGCTGAATCGAAATTGCTTATAGTTAATTCATGCATTAATTATAGCTAGAATTATACATGTAAATATTACGAAAATATCAGTTGTTTGATGCACAAAAACAACATTTACTGAATCAATCTTCAAGAAAAGAGAGGTCTAAAAATATATATTTATGTCTGTGTGTGTGTGTGTGTTTGTGTGTGTGTGTGTGTGTGTCTGTGTGTGTGTGTGTGTGTGTGCGTGCGTGCGTGTGTGTGTGTGTGTGTGTGTGTGTGTGTGTGTGTGTGTGGTGTGTGTGTGTGTGTGTGTGTGTGTGTGTGTGTGTGTGTGTGTGTGTGTGTGTGTGTGTGTGTTTGTGTGTGTGTGAGTGTGTGCATACATTTTTATATGAATGTGTCTGCATGTGTGTGTGTGTGTGTGCGCATGTGCGTGTTTTATATGGATGTGTGTGTGTGTGGTATATTATAATGAAAGAATGAAATTGAACAAAAATGTAAATAATGCTGTATAACTGTCTCGAAGACACGGTGTGCTCACAGCAACTTTTTAAACTGTTTACCGACCAATTAAACCGATCAAAACAAACCCCTCCGGAGCAAATATAAAAAAATGGCTTAGAAGTAAAACATTAATAAGTAATTAATAAACAATCAATTAATCTTTTTATCTATTTCTAAATCTACAACTCTATTAATAAATGATTAATAAATAATCAAGTAGATCTATTTTGTCTCTTCTACTCTGATTAATAATCTAATCAGATTTTTACAAACTGTACCATACTGTACATATATGTGCAAAACGTTATTTTCAGTGAGGAGAGATGCTGAAGCATTATAATGAGGTACCTTCACTATATAATATCTAAAATACTGAAACTGCAGAAAATAGAAATAACATGAAATATGTATCATTTATCATTGTTTAATCGGGTTCTGTACGGAATGCCCGACAAGCATGTGTGTTTGTGATTACGTGTTTGTGTGTGTTATGCGACTGTGAACACTTTCTATGTCTTTTACACGCGTACACATAATGCTATAATACACTTCGCCTTGTGAATTTTTAAAAAAACGAAAACAAGGGAAACAAGAAAAGATAATATTTGCAGCTACAGATAAGAAGACTAAAGAAAATGTTGTCAACGCCGCCTACGTGAGGACCTCCCTCTCCGTCTCTCTCTCTCTCTCTCTCTCTCTCTCTCTCTCTCTCTCTCTCTCTCTCTGTCTCCTCTCTCCGCCTCACAGTCTTCAGCGGTCCGTCTCTCTTCAACGCATCNCGAGAGAGAAGAGAGAGAGAGAGAGATCGAGAGAGAGAGAGAAGAGAGAGAGAGAGAGAGAGAGAAAGAAAGAAAGAGGAGAGAGAGAGAGAGAGTAAAAGCAAAGAAAGAAAGAAAGAGAGAGAGAGAGATGAGAGAGAGAGTGAGAGAGAGAGAGAGAGAGAAGAGATTAGGAGGAGATAGAGAGAAGAGAGAGAGAGAGAGGAGAGAGAGAGAGAGAGAGAGAGAGAGAGAGAGAGAGAGAGAGAGAGAGGGCCAGCCATCAAGTGTGCTGTCAACATCTTTTCACACAATGTCCTTCCCTGGCGTATGTTGCAGGATAGCCAGCAACTTTCTATTAGCATATTAATTATCAAAATATTAATACAGGTGAGCAATGCAAAGGAATTGTGTTTCTTTTATTGATATTGCACTTAAATTTCCTTATATTTCAGTTATTTGTTCACGCAATTTACAGCTCTGCCACACTCGCAAAAGAAGAAGAAAATTATCATATGAACAAACACAGAACATTTCAAATAACAAAATATACACAAACTTTGATATGAATTAAGTTCAGTATTGCAACTAAATCATTTCCTTCATTTTACAATGCTAAATAGAGAAGTTAATAAACACATGGCACTGAACACATTAATTTCCACATAAGCACAACATTAAACAAAGGAAAGAAATATTATCATTCAGATATGCTCTTCAAACAAAGGAAATTTAAATGTTTTTTTTTTAAACCTTGATGCAGTAAATCACGCTTTTGTATATATGCGCACATAGTCATCATCATCATCATCATCATCACCATCATCATCATAATCATCATCATCATCATTACCGTTACCATTATTGTTATTATCATTATCATTACCGTTACCATTATTATCATTATTATTATTATCATTATTGTTATCATTATTATCGTCATCATCATAATTAATCATCATATCTTGTTTTGCATTATTCATTCATTCATCATTATTATTATTTATTTTTATTTATAATTATTATTTATGATTACTTACTAATCATTACTGGCATTGCTAGTACCATTATATCATTATTATCATTATTGTCATTATCAACATTATCATTAAAAACACAAATATTCACATAAATCATATAATCAATTTTGTCATTACTATCAATACACTTAATAAAAATGACAAACAAAACAAAATATCACAGGGAATCAAGCTATTCCAACACTAATCTACTTTTTTCAACTATTTGATAAGAAAAAGAAAGAAAAAAGAAAGAAAAAAAAAAAAAGAAAGAAAGAGACAGAAAAAAAAACAACACACGGGCGCAAACACTTTTTTCTTTGTTGCTGTTGTTTTGTTTTTCTTTCTTTTTTTTGTAAATAGTTTCCGCATACCTCTTGAGAAGCTCTGAATGTTGCGCAATTTTGAACTTTATGGGAGTTGGAAGTCTGTACATTTTTTTTTTGGGGGGGGATAAACTTTTTTTTTGGGGGGGAGAATAAACTTTTTTTTTTTTGAGGGGGAGAATAAACTTTTTTTTGAGGGGGGGTTATTCGTTACAATCAACACCATATTCAACATCTTGAATTACACCCACTATACAACGTTTCTCTCACTTTTTGACATGCAAGAAAAACATAGAAAGAAAGAAAAAAAACTGAAGTAAATTAATACGTAAAAAAACAACAATAAACACATAGATAACTAGCATAAAAATAAATAAACAAGGAAAAAAAAAAAAAACGTCAACGAGGTGAAGGGAGGGAGGGTGAGGGTGAAAGGCGGGAGGGGAGTGGGGTTGAGAGGGGAAGAGAGGGAGAAGGTGAAGGTATGGTGAGAGTGTGAGGAAGGGGGAGGGAGATGGGGATGAGAGAGTAAGGGGGAGGGAGAGGAGAGAGTGAGAGTGAGGTGTGAGGAATTTGAGGAGGGTGAGGTCTAGGGCCAGGATGAGGGGGGAGGGAGCAAGTTAGAGAGAGGGGGAAGCTGAAGAAAGGGAAGGTGGAGAGTGGAAGAAGAGAGAGGAGGATGAGGGGAGAGATTATGGTGAAGATGAGAAGAGTATTGGGGAGAACAGTGGAGAGAAGATGAGAAGAGAGAGAGAGAGAGCTCCGAGACGAGAGAGAGAGAATGAGAGAGAGAGAGACGAGAGAGAGAGACGAGAGAGGAGAGAGACGAGAGAGAGAGAGAAACAGAAGAACAGAAAGAGAGAAGAGAGAGAGAGAGACTAGAGAGAGGACGAGAGAGAGAGAGACGATTCGAGAGTTGAGATAGAGAGAGAGATGGTGCCACTTGGCAAAGGACACGAGCGAACTGGTGATTTACTGAAACCGGTTGTTGATTATGAGGCTTGTTACTGTCTAAGCTAGTGATAAAGAATAGCTACAGGACCCGCCGTCTCACTTCTTTTACTCTCTCTCTCTCTCTCTCTCTCTCTCTCTCTCTCTCTCTCTTTTCTTTCTTTCTTTCTCTCTCTCTCCTCTCTCTCTCTCTCTCTTTCTTTTCTTCTCTTCTTTCTCTCTCTCTCTCTCTCTTCCTCTTCTCTCTTTCTCTCTCTCTCTCTCTCTCTCTTCTCTTCTCTCTCTCTCTCTCTCTCTTCTCTCTCTCTCTCTCTCTCTCTCTCTCTCTCTCTCTCTCTCTCTCTTTCTTTCTTTCTTTCTTTCTTCTTTTCTCTCTCTCTCTCTCTCTCTCTCTCTTTCTCTCTCTCTCTCTTCTCACTCTCACTCTCCTCCCTCTCTCTCCTCGCTCTTTATTTCCCTTTCTTCTCTCTTCTTACCTCTCGCAACCTTCCCTCCCTTTCTTTCTTTTCTCTTTCCCTCTCCCAATCCTTCCTTTACTCCTCTACCTCTCTTTCCTTCTCTCTACTTCCTTCTTTCTCCTTCCTTCCCCTCCTCAGTCTAACCTTTCTCACTCACTCTTTCCTCTTTCCATCCCTCCCCTAACCACGCTCTTCTAAACCCACTCATTTATTTCGCTCCCCCCCCCCCCCTTCTTCTCTCCTTTACTCCCTCCCTTTTCATTCTCTCTCCTCTACCCCCCCTTCTCCTATCTTCTCTCTCCTCCCTTCCCTCCTTCCCCGCCTTCTCTCTTCTCTTCCTTCCCATCCATTCTCTCTCCCTCTACCCTCCCCTTCCCATCTTCTCTTTCCTCCCTCCCTCCCTTTCTCTTCTCTTCCCTCCTTCCCTCCTCCCCTTTCTTCTCTTCCCTCCCTCCCTTCCCCTCCCCCCTCCTTCTTTCCCTCCCTCCTTCCCTCCTCTCCCTCTCTTCCCTCCCTCTCCTCTCCCTCTCTTCCCTCCCTCCCTCCCTCACAATCTCACTACAGCCTCTCCACGCTTCCGCTGCGAAACCAAGGCGACCGAATCTCACGAGGCGTCGAATACCCATGAAGCTTCTTCCCAAAAGACCTCTTGGAAACAGCGTGAAAGAATTTATCCACCGAAGCCACTCTCTTCTTGTTGTCACTTCAACCCGCGGACACAAAGAACTAATGCCAAGGTGGATTACGCGGTGGATAATCGATCTCGGGGAGTCGATTCCGGTTCGGATCGAAGGATCGAACCAGAACCGCGATTGCTTTGTTTTTGTTTTGAATTTTCGCGGGTTTTTTCCACTCCATTCTTTGTTATGGTTTGGTTGGTATGAAAGTAAGCCTAGATTTTTTGTATATTTCCTTCTTTCTTTTATTGTTGTTTGTCTATATATATATTTTTTTCCTATTATAAGCATGTAATTAGTGTTAGAATCCCAGGTATGGATGTATTTTTAGAAAATTAATTCAGAATGCTCGCCCTGAGGTTGGTATCCCTGAGTCTCATCCCGC
>NW_020869978.1:189703-192203 GCF_003789085.1 Penaeus vannamei
AATTCTCGAATTTTCTCGTCCTTTTCCTTCACTTTCTTTCTCTCGCACTTTCCACTCCAAACCTCCATACCTCTCTCTCCTCCCCTCCGCTCTCTCCTCCACCGTCACCTCCACCTCCTCTCCAACCAGTAATTCTCGAATTTTTCCCCTCCTTCTCGTCCTTTTTCTTCACTTTTCCACTTCCTCGCCACTTCCCCGTCCAACCTCCACCTCCTCCTCCCCTCCACTCCTTTCACTCCCCTCTCCTCCATCTCCTCCTCTCAAACTCAGTAAATTCTCTCTCGCGCCGAATTTTCTGTCCTTTTCCTTACTCTTACCTCGGCCACTTCCCACCTCAACTCCACCTCTCCTCTCCTCCACCTTCCTCCTCCACCTTCCACTCCACTTCTCCTCCAAAACCAGTAATTCTCCCTCCCTTTCTTCTCCTCTGCCCTGAATTTTCTTCCCTTCGTCGTCCTTTTCCTTCACTTTCCCTCCGCCACTTCCACTCCAACCTCACCTCCTCCTCCCCCTCACTTCCTCCTTCCACCTCACGCTCATCTCCTCCTCCCCCTCCCCCTACCGTCCTCTCCTCCACCAGTAATATTCTCGAATTTTCTCGTCTCTTTTCCTTTCACTTTCTCGCCACTAAACGAGACATTCGCGTCACATAAGTGTTGCCGAGTATCAGGTTTTTTTCCTCGAAGTTTTTTCTAGTCTTCTTCTACCCTTTCTTCCACTTTATTTTCCCTTTCTCTCTTCCTCCTTCGTTTTTTTTTTTCTTTTATTCTGTTTCTCCTTACGTCTCGCATTAAGGTTTTTTTTTTCTCAAGTTTTCTAGTCTTCTTCTTACCTTTCTTCACTTTATTTCCCCTTCTCTCTTCTCTTCTTTTTCTTTCTTATCTGTTTCTCCTCTTACGTTCCAGTTTTTTTTCCAGTCTTCTTCTTTCTTCCACTTTATTTTCCCTTCCTCTTTCTTTTTCTTTTCTTTCTTTTTATTCTGTTTCTCTCTCATTTCTCCCTTCTATTTCATGTCCCTTTCTCTCTTTTTACTTCCTCTTCATCACTTTCACTCTTTATCTCCATTCTCACTCTCCTTTCCTCTTTATTAGGCCTTTTCTCACTCTCTCTCTCCTCTTCCCTCTCTCCTATCTCCCTCTCCCCACTTTTATCCTCCTTTTTTCCTTCCTCTATTTCTCCCCTTGCCTCTCCTTCTGTCTCTATTCCCCCCTCCACTTCTCTCTCCTTCCTTTCTTATTCTTATCTCCCTCCCTCCCCCTCTCTTCTCCCCCCCCCACCGCCCTTCTTCTCCTTCTTCTATCTCCCTCCCCCTCTCCCTCTCTCTCCCCCCCACCCCACGCCCTTCTCTCTCCTTCCTCTCTTATCTCCCTCCCCCCCCCCCCTCTCTTCTCCCCACCCCCACCGCCCTTCTCTCTCCTTCCTCCTCTTTATCTCCCTCCGCCCCCTCCCCCTCCCCCCCCCCACCCCCACCAGGTGTCCAAAATTATCGATAAGGAGATACCAAATGTCCAATTACCTGATGACCTCAAAGATTTATTTTTGTCCCCTCCTCCCTCCCTCCGTTTTCTTTGGTGGGGGAGGAGGAGGGGAGGAAGGAGGGGAGAGCGTTGGGATGGGAAGGGAGAGGGTTTAGGGAGGGGGAGGGGATGGGAAGGGGAGAGGGTTGGGGGAGGTGCGGGGAGGAGGGTTGGGGTGGGGGAGAGGGAGGTGTTGGGGAAGAGGAGGGAGAGGGGTTGGAGAGGGATAGGGGGAGGGTAGGGGTTTGGGGAGGGATGAAGGAGAGGGGTTGGGATGGGAGGAGGGGGAGGGGTTGGGGGAAGGAGGAGGTGGAGGGGGATTTGTTGAGTGGGTGAATGAGTGAGTGAAGGAGTGAATTGGTCTAGCGAGTGGGTGAATGAGTGAGGGACGGAGTGAAAGGGTGAGTGCGTGAGTGAGTAAAATACTCTTGTGGTTGGGTGAATGAGTGAGTGAGAGTAAGTGAGTAAACGAGGGAACGCGTGAGTAAGTGGATAAGTTCGAGTTTGAGCGAGTGAGTGCGTGAATGATTTAGTGAGTGAGTGAGTGAATGAATGAGTGACTTAAGTGAGTGAGAAAAGGTGGGCAAGCGAGTGAGAGTGAGCGAGTGAGAGTGAGAGTGATCGAGTGAGCGAGCGAGAGAGCGAAAGCGTGAGTGAGAGTGAGAGTGAGCGAGTGAGAGTGAGAGTGAGCGAAGAGAGTGAAGAGCGAGAGTGGAGAGTGAGCGAGTGAGAGTGAGAGTGAGCGAGTGAGAGTGAGAGTGAGCGATTGAATCAACTTGATAAAACCCAACATCTACTACAACCCCCCTTACCCCCTCACCCCCCCTCACTCTCTCCCTCCTCGCCTCCCTCCCCCCCTCGCCTCCCTCTCTCCCCCTCCCCAACCCCCCACTGACCGCAATCATATTTCCTTGATTGACAGGTACACCTTCCCTCCTTATCTTCCCTTCTCTCCTTCTCCTTTCTCCTCCTTTTCCGCCTTT
>NW_020869978.1:197203-201974 GCF_003789085.1 Penaeus vannamei
AATGTATGATAAATGTATGTAATGTATGTGTGTGGTGTAATGTGTGTATGTATGTATGTTAACTGTATGTTATGATATGTATGTATGTGTGTGTGTGGTGTGTGTGTGTGTGTTNAAAAATTTACTCAAATTCAATACTATTAGCACTATGTTGTTGTTATTATTATTACTATTATTATTATTATTATTATTATTATCATCATTATTATTATCATGATAATAATAATAATAATAATAAAATAATAATAATAATAATAATAATAATAATAAAAAAAACGAATAGGGAAATCTGGTGAGGTCAGTTAGGCCTACTGATAGACTCCTTGGTCACTAAGCACTCATGGGGCCATCTATGTTCAAACAAAATCCACAAAACAAAACGACAGTGGACAGTACATGGACCTGGCAACATTAGGTTAAAGGTCAATTTCCTTAAAAAAAAAAAAAAAAAAAAGGAGAGAGAGAGAGAAAAATGCCTCTAGCTGCATTCAGATATCACCATTCAAGCACGTTTTCTGATGAAAACTTACGTTTTCAAGACAAAACAAATCCTTTCCATACGCTTGGAATAAAGAAGAAAAAAGCAACAGAAGCAACAATGCAGTGCAACACAATTGAGACCCCAGTATCCCCAAATGAAGCAAAACAAAAACATAAATATACGCAAAATAAATAAAAACTTTAAGCACCCATCTGCCCAAATAACAACAAATAGATAAACAAGAAAAATACATAAACAAATGAATAAATAAAAAAAATTATATAAAAAATAATAAAATAAAAATGCACATACAAAATATACAAATCAAAATACACAAACAAAAATAAAAGTGCAAAAGTACAAAATCAACATACAAAATCAAACTGTAGAAGAATAAAGCAGAAAAGAAGAAGCAAAAGCAAAAGAAACCCAATAGCCAGACCCCCAACTGGAGCACAAACCATTCACTCTACCTCTGGCTTCTCCCTCCCCTTCCCCTGGAATACGCACCCTTCTGTTGTGGTGTGAGCTCGTCCCCTGAAGATGTTCCCAGGTCCTGGAGCTGGCCGCGTGCCGCCGCCTCGATCAGCGCCACAATGCCTGGGGAACGGCACACGTCACGGGGGGTCTTGCCACGCCGGTTCACCACATTTACGCCAGCCCCACACCTTAGCAATAAGCGCACCAGCTGCAAAGTAAATACTGAGAGTAATAAGTTTGTAACTATAAAAAAGAACTGACTGGGAAAAAAAAAGAGAAATGATAGAGTGATTATTTTCCGGACAAAGAACAAGGGGAAAAACAATCAGAATTCATGAAAAGAAACAAGGGAAAAAAGATGAGACTAAGACTTGCCTTAAAGTGATTGTTGACACATGCATCGTGTAGTGGAGTGTCGTTGTCTAGTCCCTTGGCATCAACGTCTGCTCCAGCTTCAATCAACAACTTTGACACTCCGTAGAAGCCTCGATTACAAGCCTCATGTAACGCACTCCAACCTGTGTGGGAAAATAATCCTTTAAAAAGAATTCTCAATATATCTTCCCAAGATCTAAAAATAATAGTCTTGCAAACACAATAAATACAAATACAAATATAAATAAATATATATGTATAAATATATATATATAAATATATATATATATAAAACACATAAAATATCATATACAATATATATATAATATATACATATATGAGTATATATAAATATATAACATCCCATAAAGGAAAAATAATTAAAGTAACAGATGGATTAAGAAGCCTTATAATTAATCTTAATACATAGCTATATTCAAGATGATATATCTACAGTAGAATAATTAGTCCAGTAAGTTATTTGTTACAGGTCAGCACTGTGATACATTGTGGAAAAAAAGCAATTACAAATGATCAAACAAAAGAAAAACTATAAATTTATATATTAAATTCAATTGGTATTTGTGTATTACTATTGTTTTCTACTAAATACAAGCTATTAGCCACTACACTAGAGTACAATTCAGCAACAAACAACCTCACAAAGCCTTCCGTGGGCTTTTTTTTTTTTTTTTTTAATAAAGCATTGCTCCAAGAATATAATTTAGCTCCCATGAAAGCCATGTAGCAATACCAAACAATTGCAAAAACTAAAAATCTTCATGCCTTGATTGCACAAGCTTTTAGAAACCATCCAATCTTTACTATTCCGTAAATAAAGCTTTTTTTCATATTTGTCTATCCTTACCTCTATCTCCTTAAATTATACGAGTAAGAGAGAAGAGGAAAAATGAGAGGAAATGTACATAAATAACTTAATACTCAAAATAACAGTGATTATCCCCAATAGGACCACATCAACCAATAATGGGCCACCACTTTATATGCTCTGTAAAGCCTAGCCTTCTTCTTTAAGAATTCTGGTAAGACAGACTCTTAATTGCTTCCTGATTTGACATTTAATAAAGAGAATGGTCATTCTGCTAGAATATACCTAGAGGGAGCTTAATCCATTACCGCCAGTATATTTTGAATCCGAAAATAAGTTTCCAGGCGACTACAAATTGGCCCGGATTCTCCCCGTGGCCCACTGCTGAGTTGGAACACAAGTCCTGATACAGTGTCACACTGGCGGGATGCCCAGCATTTTTTTTTTTTTTTTTTTTCTGGGTCTCTCATATGTGGGACACCCTTTGTAAGTGAGTTAATATAATATTACCAGTAAGCGAGTAGTGGAGGATAATGCAATATCAAGTTTACACCTAAAGACATTGATAAGTAATTATGAGCTTCCTTCTGCTTTCTGAAAATTTTATCTTACACTAACAGTGTGGCTTCATTTTTATTAAGACCATTGCACAATTCTTCATGTCTTACTCTGGATAACTACCATAAAATGTAAAAATGATCAAGTCATTTTTCAAAGAACAAAGTAAAGAATTGAAAATATATATTTTATCACTCCTTTCTCTCACACTGGGTTCCACCTTACAACAACCCCTGGGGAACATTGTCTTCGCCTTAAATAATGTTTGAATCCACAGTTAATCTTTACAATAAGCTAGGGCAAACTAAAGATGATATCTTTGTCGAGGAATATAAAGTTGTAATTGTTCGAACAAGAAATAATCTGAAGACATGGAAAATAATGCCACAAAAAGAAAGAAAGAAAGAAAGAAAGAAAGAAAGAAAAAGCCTGAGGAAAGTGCTGCCCATTGTCTAAGCTCAAGCTGTGCTCCAGAACTTCAGCTTTATCTTACCATGCATACCAAGTTGAAGATAATGTATCTCAAAATCAAAGCGAACACTGTAGCTTAAACAGCACTAACTATGCTGACCTTCCTGAACACAGGGGAAACTGTCCACCTTCTAAGAATCATTGGAAGAGATGAATCTCTCTCCTAAAGACCACTAGAAGTAAAATGGTCGAGTACCAAGCAAGAGAAAAACAGATTTGCCGTACACCCAGTGGAAACAATTAATCTATTGGATTAGTGAAGTCGAGGATAACAAAGAATGCCAATAACATATTTTTACTATGTGAAAGCTACCATGAATACACAAAAAACTAATAATAAATAAATGCTTGCTCATAAACAAACATTTTACACTGGTCCTAAACCATAAAATTATCACTGCTGCAACTCACAAAGAAATCTCATTATGTTGACTTTAAAAGATAACTAAACAATAAGAAACACAACAGTCAACCAAAAGCCTAAAACATAAGTACCAAAAAACAAGAGATAGCAAATATTCCAATGCAACAAAGCAGCAAATATCCCAAGCCCAGGGTTCCTCCTTGGTAACTCTTTCTCAAGACAGACCCCGAGTCTTACGAGAAAATAATTGTCCCAACCCTGCTTTGTGTAGCCTTACCATTTTTTTAAGAATCGAGAATATAGAATCCCACTTGAACTGAAAAGAAAAGCGGCACAACAAACCAGGATTCCACGCCACATAGGCCTACGCCAAGACACCTCCCTCTCCTCCCGACCCCCCTACCCCTAGCTCCACCTCCTCCTTCATTCCTCCCTTATTTATCCTTTATTTCCTACTTCTCCTACAGTTCACCGACTCCCGCCAATGGCCCCTCGCTACCGCCTCGCTCTCATAAGACGCCGGAGCTTGGATAGAGTTGGAAAACGCCCCGAAAACGCACGCCGATCCAGGACTTACGTGGAAGAAAAACAACATCGAAAACAACGCACCGTTCAAGAGCCTCGCTGCGTCCGAGTTCGATTCCGGCCTCCAAACGGGCCTCAATTATCCGCTTGCCTTTTGTGAAACCACAGCCATATTGCAAAAATCCCTTCAACTCTTTGTAGAAACATTCAAATTCTATTCAACCGTTAAAACTCACAACGAATGCGATTTTTCGTTCGACTGCGAACGCGCTTGGAAAATTTCCCGTTTTCTCTCCGCCTCCTCGAATTCCCGTTTTCCTTCTCGCGTGACCTTGAGGGTGCGGCTTCAGGGTGGGGCGAGGAGGCAGAGGGAGAGGGGACGGAGGGAGGTGGTGGAGGGTTGAGGGTAGCCATTCCTCTACAATCTATTTTTTTATTAATATTTTATTTTGAGTATGTTACTTTATATGTAGTATATTTTAAATATTGTGGGGAGGGGGAATGCGAGGGTGGGGTTGAATTGCAAGAATGGTAGATGGTAGACCGAATATTTCCTTGTCAGCTTCTTCTCTTTCCTTGTCGGCTGTACCTAGTTACAGGGGATATAGGTGGAAGAGGGATAGGGAGAGAAGGAAAAGGACAGTATGGGAGTAGGAGTGAGGTGGATGTTCTGTGTGAGGGCGGGGGG
>NW_020869978.1:202074-207074 GCF_003789085.1 Penaeus vannamei
AGAGAGAGAGAGAGAGAGAGAGAGAGAATATTAAGATCTCATGTGAAGCAGTTTCATACAACCACTCACCAGCGTAGTCGGTAGCATTGACATCAGCACCTTGAGTAATAAGCTGGGAGATCCTTTCTGTATCCCCCTTGATGGCGGCTACGTGGAGGGGTGTCTCTCCACGCTCATTCCTCTTGTTAACACCACGACACACACTTGGAGTACCTGGTGTGCGAGGGCTGCTGGAACGGCTCAGGTCTACTTTGTCTGTGCAAGGCAGCAAATGGTGGAGATACAGGGTTATGAAAGGGTTTTATACAGCAGCATTGTGCAGCTTTTGCTTCTATGATCTATTCATTAATTTACTAATCTATCCATCAATGTGTATGTACTTGTATATATTGGCAAGTACAATTAAACTGATGTTCCCAGGGATGTCATATACATATGTGCTATGCCCATTGTGAGTTTAGTTTATTAACTGTCTTTGCAACGGATATCTCTAAAAAGTACTAAGTCACCAATAAGTCAGTTACTAGTATTACCTACCCCACTTGTTTACCTTTTAAAAACCATAATTATATTGACATTGATAACACTGGTAAAAGAAGAAGAAGAAGAAAAATGAAAGGGGATATTGGGTGAGATCATTAGGTCTACTAATTGACTCTTTTGTGGCTAAATACTTGTGAGTGATCTATAAAGAGACATTTCATATAACAGTACTACAGTGAACACTACATTTTCCCAGCAACATTGCATTATTTGTGCAAAGGTCAATATACACCACAGACACATGCCCATACCTGGGGGTGAAGGTGATGACATCTGCATGAGAAGGGCGATCTGCTGCCGTTCAGACATGGGCATGACCGGGCGGTTGGGGGTGTGGTGGGTTGAAGGTGCTACATCTTCAGCCCCCCACCCCCCTTCAACCAATTTCCCAGCTCCCCCCACGTTGCCGCTGCACCCTCCTATCCCAAGGCTTGAGTTGTTATTGTGGTTGTTAGCAGCAACCCCACCTTTCCGCTGGCCTCCAATGCTGTTTACACTGAAGCTCTCAGGGTAGCCAAGGGCCTCACCTTGCTTGGTCCTTAATTTGCCATCGGCTGTTTGGAAATGGGGAATGGGGCAATGAATAATTGTAATAATAATAGTTGTAACAATAATGATAATCATAGCAATTAAATAATAACAATTGCAAGAACAATTACAAAGTATCATCAAAAATTATAAAAATAAAACAATAACAATGAGTATTTACCTGGTTCATTTTCTTTCTGTTCTTTGCTGGCACTGAAAAGTTTTCTCTTGGAGCTGACTGGCCTCACCATTGTGGTCTCCCATTAGGCTGTAGAAGCAAAGCCATAAATAAGGATAAAGATCAGAAATGGAGGAACGTTTGATATTCCAGTAAAAATATCCATTATGTGTAAAATAAGTCATTATCACAGTAGAAGTAATCATCAAATCATTGGTTAAAGAATAAATTTAAGTGCAAAGAGTTCATCAATAGCATAGTGGGTGACAAAAACAACACACAGAAACAAACAGATCAAACATTCTAATACTGTACATGTATAATTTCCGTTATTTTAGTTCACTCTATGTTTGCATAAGCATAAATTATGGAATGTGCTTTTACTGAACAGTATCAGTTATACACACATGCATACACTTAAGAAACTTTCAAGTATACACGTATGCCCATATTTATAGCAGATCAGAAAACCTTCAGTTACCCAGGCATAAGGTGACATTAATGTATGTCTGTCCTTGCACGACTTCCCTTAAATCTTTACCTCTCACACACTCAGCAATGTATATGATATTTTTGTGTTCAATATTCAGATAATAGTTGTAAAGTCATGGTTTATTTTCTTCTTACATCAATCAAACTCAGCAATCATGCTCCAAAGTTATTCTTAGCTAGAAGATTTCCATATGACATTCTTCTAGATGTAAACTATCTGACACAAAGCATTTAAGGCACCAGAATTCTTGGATGGAAAAATAAGCATAAGTAAATACAACCTAATGCTTTCACTCCATACTTTTCTGTTCAAAACAGTTAATGGTCCTATGACCACATCTAACAATTTCCTCACAACAAATGCCAAGAGGTCTAGAGGACCTCCACTTGTAATACTCAGCACCAAGTTACATAGTATCTTTGACTGAGGAAATCTAGTACTACTATTTTGTCTCTTTGCTTCCCAGTTAACCATGTGACATGACCATTACATCATGGAGAGGGGGTGGGGAGGCTTGAGAGCCAGGGTGACAGGAACATACCATCATGAGAAATTTGGCTGAAGGCCGTGGTGATGCAGAGGACTTGCCATGAGTGCACAAAGCTCTCAGAGGGTGATTAGACTCCCGTGTCCATTAGGAAAGGGCTCTTGCATTATTCCTATCGATAAATGAGTAAGAAATGTATTCATCCTTAGGGGGGGGGGAGCAAGGAAGGAAGGAAGAAAAGAAGGAAGGAAGGAAGGAGGGAGGAAGGGAGGGAAGAGAAGAAAAGAAAAGAAAGAAAAAGGAGAAGAAGAAGAAGAAGAAGAAGAAGAAGAAAAAAATGCAGAAAAAGAGATAACACTGTAAAGGGAAGGCAAGGAGTCTTGACACCACACAAGAGCGTCTGTGTGCACATGGTCCACAAGCCACACACCTGTGAGAGTAGCCACTCAAGTAAGCCTAATACCTGGATTTTGGGCCACATGCAGGCACCTGGCTCCAAGGGGCTAATGATGTCTCCCTATCAATCCAAAACTGACGGCAGTTGTGCAATGAATGCATGCAAGTAGATAAGGTGTTTGAAGATTGTTCTGGTCAAAACATCACAAAAAATCACATGCAACAGAGATTACATATATTACATACAATGGTATTTTTCCTTTAACCATACAATATAAATAATGATGATCATAAAATCAAATAATTCTACACAAGGTAAAACCTTATCTCAAACAATGGTACTCCTGCACGAAGATAAGTAACACTTGACAGTATCTCTTTATCTTAAAACCTTTGTCTACTTATTCTGGCTTTAGATATTTCTCCTACAGCTCAAATTCCTCACAATAAAGACATTCATACCTGATATATATTTTCATCATCATGCTTTACAGCAAGATTAGACCTTATAAAGAAAGCACATGTAGGCCTAAGGAAATTTACTTTAGAGGAAAATTCTTGTCTCTTGGAACAGAGAGAAAAAAATCATAATTCACAATAATAACAATACTAATACAAATACAAATACAAATAATAAAAATGATGATAATAATAAAAATCAAATCTCAGGTTTATGTCACACTTTCCATTGTCACATATTTCTTGTTGCCTTTCTGTAGTTTATCATTCATTCTCAATTAGCTGCCTCCCTTATACAAAATGGATAAAATCAATAATGTTGAATAAATGATTCTTTTACACCACAAACTCCATCATTGGCAAAGGCTAGGCCAGTGCCTTCTCTTAAAAGTAATTTTATGAGGATGGTAGAGGATATTAACTGGAGTGGATATGCACTCTAATCTTTTTTTATTATTATTTTTGTTTAGTTTTCCTCATGTTCACAAATCTACTAGCACACTTCTGGATATGTCAAAGAGATAAATTTACATATACTGAAAATTACAACCACTGTTTATGACGAAGAAAAAAGAAATAATGAATGAAAGAAAGAAAGACGAAGCAGGAAAAATATCTGACAAATTATCTTATTTCATGACTTAATCACAGTACCCTTCAGTAAATTAAGCCAATCCAGAATATGAATATCTAGAGAATGATAACAAAAATAAGGGTAATAATAAGGAGGAGGAGAAAGTGTTCAAAGAAAATTATAAGATGAGGACTAGGATCAGGATGAGGATGAAGAACAAGAAATCTTTTAAAATGCAGAAAATAAGGAACAAGAAGGGCCAAACGAATAAGAGAACAAGAATAAGAAAATAATTTTGATTATATAAATTAACAAACAAAAGATGAAAATAATAATACTAATAAAACATCAACAACAATGATAATAGTAATAATAATGATAATAACAACAACATAATAATAGTAATAATAATAATAATAATAATAATAGAAATGATAATGACAAACATAATAATAATAATAAAAAAAAAATAATAATAATGATAAGCATAATAACAGCAATAATAATAATAATAATAATAATAATAATAATCATAATAATAATAACAACAATAATAATAATAAAGTAATACACAGTATATGGAATCACAATATTTATGCAAATCTTTCTAAACTTCTGGTTTTCTTCTTTTAAAACAGCATATAGGTAGATATATATATCATAATCAGCTAACCACTTAGCAATATCAAAGTTGTTACAAAGCAAAATAAAATACAGTCATACACAGATCATTAACTGTATTCATTACATTTTTCACTAGAACAGTTTCACAGCAAATAAGTCTGTACCATGCAATACTGAAAACCAGTGAAATTGTGAAACATGAAGGAAAGATAGATGGTAATGACATAAAAATGCAAACATTAAATCATTCATAGATAATAAAACAAAAACATAATGATGCTCACTCATAACTTGCTACTTACAGAACCTGAACAACTACAAAGTGCCATAATATGATCAAGGTTTCTGGCCAGAGTTTTATCTTTAACTAACACCTCCTCCCTGTACAGAAAAACAAAACACAATAATTCTGCAGTCAAATCCTTACGATTTTATCTTTTATCTTTTTATCTTAAACTCTTATGCATTCTCTAGCAGTAAAAAAGTAAATCTTTTAAATTTCATCTCATTGGAACATCATTAGTATCTTATATTGCATGCAGATAAATAAACTCACTTTGCAAAATGTAAAACAACTTGTAGATTAAAGGCAAACAGATGATTTGCTTTCACTCATTCTAAAAGCTCCATCTCCATAAATTGCTAGTAATCTTATATTCTTTCTTAGTCTATAAAGCCAATCTGTGTGCATTAAAACTCAGTGACATTTCCTCCTCCA
>NW_020869978.1:229574-232955 GCF_003789085.1 Penaeus vannamei
TCTTCTCTCTCTCTATCTCTCTCTATTTCTCTTTCCCTCTCTCTCCTGTCCCTATTGCCTCGCACCTCCTTGGCTCTCCATCTTATGCAACCCTTTCTCTCTCTCTGTCTTCCTATCTCTCTATTAACATCTTTATCTCTCTCTTCTCTGCTCCTTTGCCTCGCAGCACTTCTCTTTCGGCTCGCTCCTTCGTTATGCCAAGACCGTTTCCCTCTCTTCATCTGGGTCTTGCCTATCTGCTCATATTATCTCTCTTTTATCCTTCCGTCTCTGCTCTCTGCCGCCTTCTGCTTCTCGCACCTCTCTTTGGCTTTCTCTCTTACATGCCAGAACCCTTTCTCTCCTACGCACTCCTTCTCCCCTCCTCTCTCTTTGTTCTGGCCTATCGATTTGTCTTTCGTTATGCTACCAGACTGGCGTCCCCCCTACAACGCTCTACTTCTCTCCTGCCTCTCCTTGACCGTAACTCGTCCCCAAGGCCACCGACTCTTTCCTCTCTCAAAGGCAGCAAGAAAAAACACCCAGGAACCTTCTCTTCTTCCTCTTCCTTCGTTTCTTCTTTACCTCCTCCTTTCCTCTTCTCTCCTCCTCCTTCTCCCTCGTCCTACCCTCCTCAAAAGCAAGAAAAAGAAAAAATCACAGCTAAGGAACCTCCTCTTCTTCTCTTCCTCCTTCGGTCTTCTCTCCTCTCCTTCTCCTCCTCCTTCCTCATAGGCAAGCAAAGAAAACACAACCCACGGACCCTCCTCTTCCTCCTTCGACTTCTCCTCCTTCGTCTTCTCTTCCTCCTCCTCCTTCGTCTTCTCTTCCTCCTCCTTCGTCTTCTCTTCCTCCTCCTTCGTTCTTTTCTTTCCTCCCTCCTTCGTCTTCTCTTCCTCTCCTTTCGTCTGTCCTCTTCTCCTCCCTTCGTCTTCTCTTCCCTCCTCCTTCGTCTTCTCTTCCTCCTCTCTTCCTCCTCCTTGCTCCTTCTCCATTCTCGCTCCTGCTCCTCAAAGCAAGAAGAAAACACAAGCCAAGGAACCCTTCCTCTTTCCCTCCTTCGACTCTCTCGTCTCTTCTGTTTCCTCTTCCTCCTCCTTTCGTCTTTCTTCTTTTTCCTCCTCCTTCGTCTTCTTTTCCTCTTCCTCCTTCTTCCGTTCGTCTTTTTCCTTTTCCTCCTCGCTTCGTCTTTTCTTGCCTGCCCTCCCTTCGTCTTTCTCTTCCCCTCCTCTTCCTCGCTCCTTCCCTTCTCCTTCTCCTCCTTCCTCCCTCAAGCAGCGATGAAAAAAAAACATCGGCCACAGAAAACCCTCGCTCTTCTTTCCTCTCCCCTCCTTCCTTCTCTTCCTCCTCCTTCGTCCTTCTCTTCTCTCCTTCGTCTTCTCTTCCTCGTACCCTCCTTTCCTGTTTCCTCTCCTCCTCTCTCTCTCTCTCCTCCTCCTCCTCCTCCTCTTCTCTCTTCCTCTCTCCTACGTATGCCAATCCGAATCGAAACACAGCCAGGAACCCCTCCTCTTTCTCCTCCTTCTCCTTCTCTTTCCTCCTCTCCTTCGTCTTCCTCTTCCTCCTCCCTTCGTCTTCTCTTCCTTCCTCCACATTTCTCCTCTCCTCCTCCTCAATCAGCCAAGAAAAAGCACAGCCAAAGGAACCCTCCTCTTCCCCCCCTTCTCTTCCTCCTCCTTCGGTCTTCTCTTTCCTCCTCCTTCTTTCTCTTCCTCCTCCTTCTTCCTTCTCTTTCCCTCCTCCTTCCGGTCTTCTCTTCTTCCTTCTGTCTCCTTCCTCTTTTCCTCCTCCTTACGTCTTCTCTTCCTCCTTCCGGTCTTCCTCTTTTCCTTCTCCTCTCTTCGTCCTTCTCTTTCCTCCTCCTCGCCATCGTCCTCCCTCTCCCTCCCGGGGTCCTTCTCATTCCTAACCTCCTTCTCCTTCCCTTCTTCCTCCTCCTTCGTCTTCTCTTCTTCCTCCTTCGTCTTTCTCCCCTCCTTCCTTCACTTTTTCCTTTTCCTCGCCTCCACTGCAAAACAAACACAAGGAAGAATAAAGGTCATTGTAAATTTGAAACCAGGAAAGAAAAAAGTCAATTTGTATTGTTTTAAAAAAAGGAAAAAAAAGGCTATTGTATATTTCAACAAAGAAAAAGTGTTCATTTGGGCATATTTCATACAAAGGAAAGAAAGGTGTCTACTTAAATTTACAACGTGAAAAATAAGATTGATTGTAATTTTAAACAAGGAAAAAAGATCATTGTTTTCAAACACGGTGGAAAAAGGTTCATTGTAAAACTTTTTTTTTCAAAAAAACAGAGGAAAAACAATGTAAATAATTTTCAAATAAATAAGAAAACAGGGTCATTCTATATTTCCAACCAAGTGAAAACAATGACTTGTCTCTTGTCAAACCAAGAAAAAGGTCCATTGGTAATTTCAAAACATGAGAGGAAAAATGTAAATTCAAACCAAGGAAAAAAAAATAAATAATTTCAAACAAGAAAACATAATCAATTTTCAGAACAAAGGAAAAAAGGTCATTGTTTTAAAAAGTTCAACAAGGGGAAAAAATGTATGTAAATTCAAACAGGAAAAAAAAATCATAATTTTCCCTCAAAAACAAAGAAAAATATATATAACCCTAATTCCAAAAAAAAAAAAAAAAAAAAAAAAAAAAAAAACAAAATTCGGGTAAAAAATTTCTCTCCAAAAAAAAGGACAGAATTTCGTTTTCACCCGGTAAGAGGTCGCGTGCTCCCCCTCCCCTCCCCCATTTGTGCTCGGGACCCAAGGGAGGGGAACACTTGCTCGCCAACTTCGGCTCTTCGTCTTCATCAGGCCCCCGTCCTGGGCCCGAGGGGAGAGGACGCAACCGCGACCATCGAAGGCCGGAGGGGACGAAGGCAGGAGCTAGAGGGGGAAGGGGGGGGAGGGGTGGAAGGGGAATGGGGAACAGGGGGTGGGGGGACGAAGGGGGTGGGAAGGGGGGAAGGGGAAGGGGATGGAAGGGGGAGGGGAGAAGGGGAAGGGGAAGGGGAGAAGGGAGAAGGGGGGAGGGGTGGGGGAAGAACAGGGGGAAAGCCAGGGGGGAGGGGGAGAGGAACGCAGAACCGCGGCCCGAGAACGGAGGGGGACACAAAGGCCAGGAAGGCTAGAAGGGAAAAGGGGGGAAGGGGTGGGAAAGGGGAATGGGGACAGGGGGTGGGGGGTTTTTTTTGTGGCTGGGGAGGGGACAGGGTGTGGGTGTGGGGTGGGAAGGGGGGGGTGGGGAGGGAAGGGACAGGGCGAGGGAAGTGGTGGGTCCAAGGGAAATAAATTAGGTTGAGGGTCTCGGTAGGCAAGTGGGAGGGGAGTAAAAAAGGGGGAGAGGGGAACCATTCCCACCACAGCGCGGGGTCTAGGGGAGGGGGAGGCCAGG
>NW_020869978.1:253123-270623 GCF_003789085.1 Penaeus vannamei
CCTATCAATACCATCCTTATAATCACTATCATTACTGTGATTATCGTTCTTGCTATTACTCTAATTATTTTTATCATCATCGTTGCTCCTCCTTTGCTAATATCATTATCATCATCATCTTTATCATATCTATTACCATGACTTATAACACTAAATATTATCGTAATTACTCTGCATAATATCACTAACCATCATCATCTTTATCATATCTATTACCATGACTTTATAACAGTAAATATTATCGTAATTACTCTGCATAATATCACTATCATTATCATCTTTATCATAATTATACCATGACTTATAACAGTAAATATTATCGTAATTTGCATAATATCATTTCATCATCATCTTTATCATATCTATTACCATACTTATAACAGTAAATATTACTAAATTACTATTTACTTCAGTCTCTTATCTCAGAAGAAAATCCATCTTCTTCAGGTTGTTCCTTGTGAGCTCAGACGCTGAACAAGTGAAGCCCTGAGGATACTGTCTGTCTTCGGCAACAGGCGTGTCTTTAATTCTTTTTAATGCATGAAGATAATTGGATTCGAGTCATTATCTGTGTTATTATTACTTTGCCACTTCAGAAATGTGGGTGAAAGGAGTTTTTTTTTTTTTTTTTGTTTTTGTTTTTTTTTTTGGTCTTTTGTCTAGAGCGTTTCTTCATTTTTCATTTTTGTCTGTCTCTGTATGTCTGTATATGATTCTCTCTCTTATCTCAGCTTGTCTCTTGTTGTTTCTCTCTCTCTCTCTCTCTTTCTCTTTCTCTCCTCTCAGTCGTTTGTGTTATGTGTGTATTGTGGTTGTGTGTGTGTGTGTGTGTGTGTGTGTGTGTGTATTGTGTGTATGTATGTGTATGTTGTGTGTGTGTGTGTGTGTGTGTTGTGTGTGTGTGTTGTCCTCCCTCCCTCCCTCTCTTCCTCTTTCTCTTCTCTCTTTCTCTCTCTCTCTCTCTATCTATCATCTATCTTATCTATTCTATCTATTCTATCAGTCTATCTATCTATCTATCTATCTATCTATCTATCTATCTATCATCTATTCTCTATCTATATCTATCTCTCTTGCCTCTTTTCCACTCGCTCACTCACTAACCTCTCTTTCTTCTTCTCTCTTGGGAAAATGGAAAACTAATTTGTTAAAAACAATCATGACGATTTGAAAGGACAGGTAAATGAAAAAAAGAAAAGAAAGACAGAAAAACAAAAATAGAAAAGAGAAGACAAAAAAACAAAAATAGAAAAAGAAGATAACAATAAATAAATAGATAAAAATTAGCAATCCTCTTCTCCACAGGATAAAATTTCGTCACGATCTTGCCCCGTAAGAGAAAGAGTCAATAGAACCCACGGACTCACGATACGCCCCTTAGTTCTTCTTGAAGTTAGGAAAGAGTTAGGGATGAAAAAAAAAGAAAGAGAGATAGAAAAAAGAGATCGTCTTGAGTTTAAGAAGAGAGAGAGAGAAAAAAAAGAAAAAAAGAAAGAGATGCGTCTTGAAGATTAAGGAAGAGAGAGAGAAAAGAATAAGAATAAGAAAGAGAAGAGGATGCGTCTTGAAGATAGGAAAGAGAGAAAAAAAGAAGGAAAAAAAAAAAGAGAAAGAGTTGAGTCTTAAAAGAATTAAGGATACTTAAGAGGTTGTAGAGAAAAGAGAGAAAAAAGAAAGAAAAAGAAAAAGAAGGGCGGCTGCGGACGTCTCTTGAAGATTAAGGAAGAAAGAGAAAAAAAGAAGAAAAGAGAAAGAAGAAAAGAGATAAGAAGGAAGAGATGCGTCTCTGAAGATTAAGGAAAGAGAAGAGAAAAAAAGAAGAAAAAGAAAAAGAAAGAGGATGCGTCTTGAAGATTGAGGGAGAGAGAGAAAAAAAGAAGAAAAAGAAAAAAAAGAGATGCGTCTTTGAAGATTAAGGAAGAGAGAGAAAAAAGAGAAGAAAAAGAAAAAGAAAGAGGAATACGTCTGGTGGTAGGATTGAGGAGAAGGAATGAGGAGAAAAAGAAGAAAAAGAAATGAATAAAGAGGAATTATTATGCGTCTTGTAGATGAGGAAGAGATGACTGAGAAAAAAGAAGGGAGAAGGAGAAAGGAAAAAAAAAGATAATGAGGTTTAATGTAATTAATAAGCTCCAAAACGTCTTGAAGTTGAGAGGTAACGTTGAGAGTGAGAAAAAAAAAAAAAAACCAAGAGAGAAAAAAGGAAAAGAAAAGAGGATCTCTTGAAGAATTAAGCATAGAGAGGAGGAAAAAAAAGAAAAAAAGTAGGACAAGTAAGAAGGAAAGAAAAGAAGGAAAAAAAAGAGGAAGATGGAGAGGTACTGGAAGAGGGAAATAAGAAAAGAAGGAGGAAGTAATGGCGTCTTGAAAAGAATTAAGGGGTTTTCGAAGAGAAGGGAAAGAGAGAAATAGAAAAGGGAAAATAAAAAAGAGAACATATTAAAATTAAAAGACAAAGAAAGTGAGGATTGCCGGGTCCTTGAAGAAGATTAAAGGATAAGAAGCGAGAGAAAAAAAGAACTATTGAAGAAAAGAGAAAAAAAGGATAAGAGTTAAGAGCGATGCGCTATCTGAGAAGAAGTTTAAGTAAATGAAGGGAAGAAAAAAAAAGAAGAAATGAAAAAGAAAAAAGAGGGGAAAAATTAAAAAAAAAGGGGGGGGGACAAGGGGAGGGGAGATCCGGGTTCTTGGAAGATTTTATAGGCAAGAACTGAGAAGAGAAAAGGTAAAGGAAGAACTTGAAAGAAAAAAGGAAACGGAGAAAAGAGATGCGTCCCTTGAAAGAACTTTTGACAAGAGTGGGGATAATAAGATATAGAGAGAAAGAAAAGGAAGAAAAGGGAAAAAGAAAGAGGGAAGTGGGATGCGTATTGATGATCTTAAGGAAAGTGTAAGGCGGGATGAGGAAAAAAAAGGAAGAAAAAAAAAGCGAAAAAAAAAGAGAAAGAGGATGCGTCTTGAAGATAATAGGAAGATGAGAAGAAAAAAGGAAGTTAAAAAGATAATGGAAAATATGAAAGCAGAGCCGCAAATTGTTTGCCCTGATATATGTGATGAGATTATAATCTCATTAAGTCCTGTAGATGTATTCTATTATGTCTGTGCGTCTTGAAGATTATAGGAAGAGAGAAAAGAAGATGGATAGGCAGAAAAAAAAAAAGCAAGAAGAAAAAAGGAGGGAAGGAAAAAAGATAATTCTAAGAGGGCGCAATACTTGCTAGGTCTTGATGAGTAAAGGAATTTAGAGTGGAAAGATTTGAAGAAAAAAAGTTCGTAGAAGAAGAAAATAGATAAAAAAAAAATTGAATAAAGAGACAACTCAGATGCGTCTTTTGAAGATTAAGGAAAGAGAGAGAAAAAAAAACAAGAAAAAGAAAAGAGCAATGGAGGTAATGCGTCGTTATTGGAAAAGGATTATAAGGAAGAGAGGCAGACAAAGAAGAAAGAGAAAAGAAAAGATCAAGAAAAGGAGAATGGCCCAATCCGTGCTTTCGAAAAGATTAGAGGTAGATGAGAGAGATAAGAGAAAAAAAGAAGAAGAAAAAAGAGAAAAAGAGTAAAAAATGTACTAAAGAGGATGCCGTTGAAGATTAGAGTTGAAGATGAGATAGAAAAAGAAGGAAAGAACAAAGAAAAGTTTAAAGGAGAGAGGGGGATGAGTGGAAAAGAGGGGAGGGGAGGGTGGGATTAGTACAGTAGCGAAATGGTCGTCACTATTGAGATTAAGGTAAGAGAGTAGAAAAAAATAGAAGGAAGAAAAAGGAAAAAAGAAGATTAGGGGTAATGGTGCCAGTATTCTAAACTTGAGGCGTAAGATAGAAGAAAAAAAAGTAAAAGAAGAAAAAAGAACAAGGATCGAAAGAGGAATGTCCTGAAGATTGAGAAGATGAGAGAAGGGAGAAAAAAAGCAGAAGAAACAAAAAGACAAGAAGCATCGCGTCTTGAAGAGCTTAAGATAGACATGAGAGAGCAACAAGTAAGAGAAAAAAGAAAGAAGAGAAGCTTCCCGGTCTTGAAGATTGAGGAAGAGAGAGGAAAAAAAAGTAAGACAAAAAGAAAAAAGAAAGAGGGATGCATCTTTGAAGAATTAAGGAAGATGGAAGAGAAAAAGTAAGAAGAAAAGAAAAAGAAAGAGGATACGTCTGAAGACTTAAAGAAAAGGACGAGGAGAGAAAAAGAAGAAGAACGAAAGGGATGCGTCGTTTTAAGATTAAGGTGCGAAAAAGGAAGAGAGAAAAGAAGAAGAAAAAAGAATAAAGGACAAATGACATGCGTCGCTTAAGATAGAGCAGGAAAGAGAGAGGAAAAAAAGGTAAGAAACAAGAAAATAAAGAAGAATAAATGAGAGATTGCTCAACTTGTATTGATAATGACGTCTTAGAAGATTTTAAGAGGAGAGACGTAAAAAAGAAGAAAAAGAAATAAGGATAAGAGGATACGTCTTGAGATAAGGTTAAAGCAACGAGAAGAGGAAAAAAGAAGAAAAGAAAGAGGATGTTATTAGTAATTATGTGTCTCACCTCGTCTTAAGATCAAGGAAAAAGAGAGAAAACGTAAGAAGAAAAAGAAAAGAAAGGAGATGGTCTTGAAGATAGAGGGTAAGATGTAGAAAAAAAGAAGGAAATAAGAAAAGGAAAAGAGGATGCGTTAAAAAGATGATAGGAAAGATGAGAGAAAAAAAAAGAAGAGAAAAAGAGAGAAAAAGAAAAACGAAAGAGTTATGCCAGTCGCATCTTTAACGTAGGATAAAGAGACAAGACGGAAAAAAAAAGAAAAGAGAATCGCGTCCTTGAAGATTGAGGAAAGAGAGAGTAATAATAATAGAGGAGAAAAAGCAAAAAATTAGTGAGGATGCTGTCTTGAAGATTAAGAGAGGAGAAAAAGAAGGAAGTAAAAAGAACAAAAGAATAAGCAAGAGGATGTCGTCCTTGAAGATTAAGGGAAGAAGAGAGAACAAAAAAAGGAAGGAAAAAGAAAAGATAAGAGAAATGCGTCTTAAAGAAGATAAAGAAGAGAGAAGAAAAAAAGAAAAAGAAAAGAAAAAGAAAATAGGTGAATGCGTTCCCTTTGAAATTGTATGGAAGCAAGGAAAGGAGATGAGAAAAAGAAGAAAAAGGGGAGAGAGGAAAAAAAGAGAAAAGGAAAAAAGAGGACTGCCAGTCTCTTGAATGATTAAGTTAAGGTCTTATAAGATACGCGTCAATAGATGAGAGGAAAGGGAAAAAAAAAAAAAAAGGCTAAAAAAAGAGAAGAGAGAAGGAAAAAAGGAAAAGACGGGACAGAAAAAGGAAAATGGAGATTGGTTATCGGTCCTGAGAAAATTACAAGGAGAAGCGAGAGAGAAAAAAATTGAAAGAAAGAAAAGAAAAAAAGAAAAAAGTGATGCTCAAGTTGTAAAGATAAGTAAGAGAGAGAAAAAAAGAGAAGAAAAAGGGAAAAAAACGAAAATGGAGGAGAACACTGGGGCCTATGGCGTGTCTTCTATGAAGGATTAAGGTAAGTAAGTATGAAAGATGAGACCTGAGGAAAATAAAGAAAGAAGGAGAAAAAGGAAATGAAAAAAAGGAAAGGGAGGCTGCGCCTCTAGTAGCTCTGAAGATTAAAGGATTAAGTAGTGAAGACAGAGATCATGAGGGAAGAAGAAAAAGCAAAGAAAAAGAGAAAAATAATAAGAAATAAGAAAAAACAAAATAAAAAGAAAGACGGATCCCTGCCTAAGAGGTGGATGGCGTCTGAAAGATTAAGGGCCGATAATGCAGAGAGAAAAAAAAGAGTGAAGAAGGAAGAGATAAGGGATAAGAGGGAAGAAAAAGAAAAACAACAAAGAAAAACAGATAAATAGAGGATAATCTTATGCATGCGTCTTGAAGATTACAGGTAATGATGAGAGGGAAGAAGAAAAAAAAAAGAGTAAGAAGAGAGAACAAGAAAAAAGAAAAAAGAATGAGAGGCATCTTGGAGGATTAAAGGTGCAACGAATTGAGAGAAAAAAAAAAAAAAAGAAGGAAAAGAAAAAAAAGAAAGGTTAACGAGAATGCGCGTCCTTTGAAGATATTAAGGAGAAGAGGAAAAAAAAAGAATAAGCACTATTCGATGAATAGAAGAATAGAGAAAAAGAAGGAAACTAATAATATAAACGAAGTACATGATGCGTTGCCCTTGGGTCCAATTGAAAGAAATTTAAGAAGCAGGCGAATGAGAGGAAAAAAGGATAAGAAAACAGAAAAAAGAGACAAGAAGGTATGCCGTACTAAAGGTTGAAGTTAAGGTAAATGAGAGTAGAAAAAAAATGAAAAAGAAAATGACAAGATAAAGCGGTCTTGGAAAATTGCAGGAGAACGAGAGAAAGTAAAAAAGAAAGAAAAGAAAAAGAAAGAGATAAGAAAGCGTTGGAAGATTAAGAAGAAGGAAAAAAAGAAGGATAGAGAAAAGAGAAAAAGGGAATGCGTCTTGCAAGATTAGAAATGAGAGAATGAAAAAGAAGAAAAAGAAAAAGAAAAGAGAAAGCAGAGTTCTAGAAGTTAATTGAGGAAGGATGGAAGTAAAATACATAAGAGATATAAAAATAAGAAAAGAAGAGACAGCTTAGAGGTCTTCGTGAATTGCGCAAATCGAAGATTATAATTCTCCGTCTTGAAGATTTAAAGGAATGAGAAAAAAAAAAAAGAAGATAGAGACAAAAGAAAGAGGTCCTTCTCGTGAAGAAGTATTAGGTAAGGGAAGAAAACAATAGGAATAAAAGAGAGAAGAAAAGAAAAAAAGAGAATGCGTCTTGAAGATTAAGGAAGAGAGAGGAAATAAAGGTGAAAGAAAAAGAAAAAGGAAAGAATATGCGTCTTGAAGGAATAAGGAGTTAAAGAACAGAAAAAAAAGAAGATAAAGAAAAAGAAAAGGAATGGATGCGTCTTGAAGAGATTAAGGGAGTAAAAAAGAGATGAGGATGAGAAATGAAGAAAAAGAAAAAAGAGCAACGAGAATGCGACGTAGATAAGGAAGCGAGAGAAAAGGGAAGGAAAAAGAAAAGATAAGAGAACGTCTTGAAGTATGTGAGAGAAGAAGAGATATGTAGAGGAAAGGAAATAAAAGAAAAAGAAACGAGGATAGCGTCATCCCTTGAGAATTGAGGATAAGAGAGAGAAAAAAAAAATAAGGATAAGAAAAGACAAGCAGGATGCGTCTTGAATGAAGGGCAAGAGAAGAGAAGAAAAAAAAGGAATAAGAGAAAAGAAACAAGAGCAAGAGATGCAGTCTTTGATAAGATTAAGGTGAAATGGAGGATAAAAAAAGAGAAGAAAAAGAAAAAAGAATTTAATGAGGAGATGCGTCCTGGAAGATCTAAGGAAATAGGAGGATGAGAAAAAAAGAAAAGAAAAAGAAAAAAGAAAGAGGATGCGTCTTGAAGATTAAGGAAGAGAGAAAAAAAGAAGAAAGAGAAAAAGAAAAAAAAGAAAGAAGATGCGTCTGAAGATTAAGGAAGAAGAGAAAAAAAGAAGAAAAAGAAAAAGAAAGAGGATGCGTCTTGAAGATTAAGGAAGAGAGAGAGAAAAAAAAAGAAGAAAAAGAAAAAAGAAAGAGGATGCGTCTTGAAGATTAAGGAAAGAGAGAGAGAAAAAAGAAGAAAAAGAAAAAGAAAGAAGGATGCGTCTGAAGATTAAGGAGAAGAGAGAGAAAAAAAGAGAAAAAGAAAAAGAAAGAGGATGCGTCTTGAAGATTAAGGAAGAGAGAGAAAAAAAAGAAGAAAAGAAAAAGAAAGAGGATGCGTCTTGAAGATTAAGAAGAGAGAGAAAAAAGAAGAAAAAAAGAGGAAAAGATTAAAGAGAGAGAAAAAAAAGAAAGAAAAAGAAAAGAAAAGATGCGTCTTGAAGATTGAGGAAGAGAGAGAAAAAAAGAAGAAAAAGAAAAAGAAAGAGGATGCGTCTTGAAGATTAAGGAAGAGAGAGAAAAGAAGAAGAAAAAGAAAAAGAAATGCATAAATAAAGAAATAAATGCATATTTATCAGTCTAGACATGGATACCAACCCGGCAAATAGATGGTTAAATGTATATCTCTTAGATATATAGATAGATATGCCTTTATTTTTGCATCTGTATTTGTGAAAATTCTTTGGTCACGAGATGTGTCGAATTCACTATGTATTTTCCTATTATTCTTATTATTACCATTATTATCAAACTCGTCTTCATTTTGTTGTTATTTATGGAGGATAACAAGGCCGTTGGTGTTACCATTAAGCCACGAACACGGAAAGAACGTGGATGTTCTTCAGAGACGAGGAACCGCAAGATGTTCTTGTGGGTGATCTCGGTCCGCAAAGATTGGAGGAGGAATGTCTTTGATATTTTAAGGGAAGTTCATTTTGACGTAACGGATTCCATCGGGATCTTGTTGGGAGTTGAAGGAACTGCTTGAGGACTTCAGACTGGTGCCTCTTCTTCTTCTTCTTCTTCTTCTTCTTCTTCTTTCTTTCTTCTTCTTCTTCTTCTTCTTCTTCTTCTTCTTCTTCTTTTCTTCTTCTCTTCTTCTTCTTCTTCTTCTTCTTTCTTCTTCTTCTTCTTTCTTTCTTCTTCTTCTTCTTCTTCTTCTTCTTCTTTTTCTTCTTCTTCTTCTTCTTCTTCTTCTTCTTCTTCTTCTTCACTTTCTTCTTCTTCTTCTTCTTCTTCTTTCTTCTTCTTCTTCTTCTTCTTCTTCTTCTTCTTCTTCTTCTTCTTCTTCTTTTCTTCTTTCTTCTTCTTCTTCTTCTTCTTCTTCTTCTTCTTCTTCTTCTTCTTCTTCTTTCTTCTTCTTCTTCTTCTTCTTCTTCTTCTTCTTCTTCTTCTTCTTCTTCTTCTTCTCTCTTCCTTTCTTCTTCTTCTTCTTCTTCTTCTTCTTCTTTCTTCTTCTTCTTCCTTTCTTCTTCTTCTTCTTCTTCTTCTTCTTCTTCTTCTCGTCCTCCTCCTCCTTCTCCTTCTCCTCCTCCTCCTTCTCGAGTTCCGGGAATGAGCGAGAAACTTCCTGGGAACAAAAAAAAAAAAAAAAAAAAAAAAAAAAAAAAATTGGTCTTCGGATCTAATTTCAACCCCGACGCACTTCTGTCTCCGGGCAGATAACGAGCAGCGCCTCTGACATCCTTTCCCGCAGTCGTGCACCGCAGCTGCCAAGTCCTCCGGTACACGCCGTCTGACCAGTTCACCGATGATGAGAACGTGAGACAGTCAGGTGCGGCAAAGGGTGAAAGTTTTCCCCGAAGGTCGCATCCTCAGCGGATCCGCGGGGTTATCACGAACGATCCAGCGGGAGAGAGAGAGAGAGAAGACGAAACCTCACATTCTTAAAACAAAAAAAAAAAACAAAAGACGAACACGTCATCTCGGAATATATTCGCTCTCGCTCATGACACCGAGACTGGTACGGAACACAATAACATTTCCAGAAGTCTCTGACGGCGTCTCCGAGAACCATGTCGGACTGTGAACGTAACAAAGGCAGTCAGTCCCGTGCAGAAGAACGCCCATTTTCGATCACATCCGCGCATTCCACGGACATCCAAGCCACCTCCTTTCGCGCCGTTGCGTCCGGACCTCCACGAACGATAAAACCGACCTAGCGCGTGTGTGTCTATGTGCGTGTGTGTCTTTGCGTTTGTGTGTGTGCGTGTGTGTCTATGTGCGTGTGTGTTTTGTTTGTGTGTGTGCGTGTGTGTCTTTGTGTTTGTCTGTGTGCGTATGTGTTGTGTTTGTGTATGTGCGTGTGTGTCTATGTGCGTGTGTGTCTTTGTGTTTGTGTGTGTGTGTGTCTATGTGCGTGTGTGTCTTTGTGTTTGTGTGTGTGCGTGTGTGTCTATGTTGTGTGTGGTCTGTTTTGTGTGTGTGCGTGTGTGTCTATGTGCGTGTGGTGTGTGTGTCTTTGCGTTTGTGTGTGTGCGTATGTGTCTTTGTGTTTGTGTGTGTGCGGTGTGGTGTGTGTCTATGTGCGTGTGTGTCTTTGTGTTTGTGTGTGTGCGTGTGTGTCTATGTGCGTGTGTGTCTTTGTGTTTGTGTGTGTGCGTGTGTGTCTATGTGCGTGTGTGTCTTTGCGTTTGTGTGTGTGTGTATGTGTCTTTGTGTTTGTGTGTGTGCGTGTGTGTCTATGTGCGTGTGTGTCTTTGTGTTTGTGTGTGTGTGTGTGTGTCTATGTGCGTGTGTGTCTTTGTGTTTGTGTGTGTGTGTGTGTCGTGTGGTGTCTTTGTGTCGTGTGTCTTTGTGTTTGTGTTGTGCGTGTGTGTGTGTGTGTCTAGTGTGTGTGGTGTGTCTTTGTGTCTTTGTGTGCCCATGTGTACAAATGTGTGTGTGTGTGCCTTCTGTCTTCTTCAGGCCTTCACAAACCCCCTCCCGAAGAATCGCGCCGACCGGAACCACGCCGTCACCCAACGCCTCGTCGGAAGAACCGAACAAAGGAAACGAGGAGCAAGAACCGAACAAAGGGAATCAAACACGAGCTAAAACGTACGCGCAAAGCCATTATCTTAATATCACTGAAGGTTAACCGTTCTGCGCGCGCCAATTGTTCGCGAGGAGAGCAAGGACATGTCCTCCTCCTCCTCGCCGCTGCGCTAACTGCAATTTGCAAAATACCCGAGCAACACCTATCTTAATACTCGTTGATGAAGTTGAACGCAAAGTCACCGCAGGAGAAGAATATGGAAGACGTCGCTACCTAATCTAGTTTAGTAAAAAATAATCATAATTCTTTCAAGAATATGGAGGACGTCGCTACCTAATCTAGTTTAGTAAAAAATAATCATAATTCTTTCAAGAATATGGAAGACGTCGCTACTTAATCTAGTTTAAATATCATAATTCTTTCAAGAATATGGAGGACGCAGCTACCTAATCTACTTAGTTTGAAATCCTAATTCTCTCAAGAATATGGAGGACGTCGCTACCTAATCTAGTTTAAATATCATAATTCTTTCAAGAATGTGGAGAACGCAGCTACCTAATCTACTTTAGTTTGAAAATCCTAATTCTTTCAAGAATATGGAGGACGTCGCTACCTAATCTAGTTTAAATATCATAATTCTTTCAAGAATATGAAATACGTCGCTACCTAATCTAGTTTAGGATATGGAGGACATCGCTACCTAATCTAGTTTAAATATAATTCTTTCAAGAATATGGAAGACGTCGCTACCTAATCTAGTTTAAATATAATTCTTTCAAGAATATGGAGAACACAGCTACCTAATCTACTTTAGTTTGAACATCATAATTCTTTCAAGAATATGGAAGACGTCACTACCTAATCTACTTCAGTCTAGATATCACAATTATTTCAAGAATATGGACAATTCAGCTACCTAATCTACATTAATTTAAATGCCATAATTCTTCCAAGTACAATGGTCAGATCGCCAAGATCTGTTGAAGGTGAGAAAGATCATTAATTCAAAGAAAAGAACCAAGAAAAAAGCGGAAAAAACATACCCGGAAGTCCTCCATTACCAACCAAAAATAACTGTCACAACACCATTACTCCAGTCGCCATAACTGTTCAGAACAAAATGGTCTGATATGTCATTAACACATTGTTACATTTGTTCTTCCTCTCTCGCTCTTCTCTCTCTCTCCCTTTTTGTCCTTGTTCGCTGTAAAAGAAACGGTATTGTTCGGAGATAACATTATTTTACTTCCCCACAGAACAATTAGAACAATCCTTTGTTGTAAAGACAAGCGCAAAAGGCGGGGAAAAAAAGACGGAGAGAAAAAACGTAAAAGTAAATAATCTACATAATTTCCTAAGACAATAACCAAGACGTAATTGCAAAACGGTATTTGATCGTTATAAATGCAAATATGTCATTGTCTATGAACGCCTTCTTCCTTCGCTTTTTCGTTATAGATAATGGACAGAAAGGAAGTTTGTTCGTAATATTACCAAACCGTTTCCGACATAATGATAATAATAATAATAACAACAACAACAACAACAACAACAACAACAAAATAATAATGATAATGATAATAATAATAATAATAATGATAATAATAATAATAACAACAACAACAACAAAACAACAACAACAACAACAACAACAACAACAACAACAACAACAACAACAACAACAACAACAACAATAATGATAATAATAAATAAATAATAATGTTGATGATGATGATGATGACGATGATGAGATGATAATAATGTTGATGATGACGATGATAATAGTAGCAAATAAAGAAAAGATATTGAGATTCTAACCACCTCCATTACATTTCAGCTAAATTATATTTCTATGTCATATTTCAGTCGATTTACATTTCCGTTCGTATCTCAGTGTAATACGAAGGTGACCTGGTTATTTCTGAATAGGTCAATCTTTTGCGAGACTTCCTATACCATTATAGATATTAGTTATAAAACTGCAGAATAACTCCATCCTTATTTTAATGTGAAAATTATCGTTATAATCTTTATTATCTTTGGTGTTATCATCATCGTTGACATTTATTATTCATTGTTATTTTGTTATTCTTGTTGTTATTGTTGTTATCATGATGATAATGTTTTATGCCATTGTTATCTCTGTTAGCATCACATAAATTACAATATTATTTCCATAGTCATTAATTACCTATATAATTCTTGCTGTTATTGTTGTTATTCATGTCCTCTTCGTTATTATCAATATACTTATTACTAATGCCATTCAGTTAGAATTGTTGTTAGTTATTATCATTATCATTATTGTTATTAACATTATTATCACTGCGAGTATTACCATATTATCATACTTGTTTTCATTGTTGTTATCATTACCACAATCATCTTTGGTATTATTTCTATTGTTATCATCCTTTTTGTTATTATGATTTTTGGTGTTGTTATAACTATCATTATATTTTTGTTGATATTATCATTATCATAACTATCATTTTATTTTTGCCACTATTACCATCAAATTATCATTATCGTAACCATATCATTATTATCATTATTATGATTGTTGATATTATCATTACCATTATTATTATTACCCTTATTGCCATTATCATAATCATTACTGTCATTATCATTATAATATTACTATTATTACCATCATTATTATCATTATCATACTACACTATAATTTTGTATCATCATCTTCATTATCATCACCATTATCACCACTAATACTTCAGTTAATACTTATTCGTATTAAGACTGTTTCAGGTACGAATTAACACTGTAGTTCGGGACACTATTGTAGTTTGAAAGTCAATATTCATCAACAGTTTTTTACTTTTATTATAGTAATTATTTTGATAATCATTATAAACTTTATTTGACATTAACATCATTATGTTGCATTACCTTCACTGCCTGCAATATTGCGCTAACTTAACCTTGCCAAAAATATATATACTTTGTGTAATGTTTATCCATTATCACATTTCATTTTATTTTTCGTGTATTTCATTCTGCCATTTTTTTCTTACATTTATTATGAATTCTCATATTACTCACAATATAAATAATAATAATAATAATATAAATAATGATATACTAATAATAATGATAATACACAAGGAGAAAGCCTTCTAAAAAATAATAGTAAAATAAACACAAATTCAATAGCTTATGTAGTCACTTCCTCCCCTGAGTTATAATAGTAAAATAAAAACAGTCAAAAGCTTATGTAGTCTTTTCCTCCCTGACTTATAATAGTAACAGTCAAAAGCTTATGTAGTCTTTCCTCTATGTAGTCTTTTCCTCCCCTGACTTAATAGTAAAATAAAAACAGTCAAAAGCTTAGTAAAATAATAGTAACAGTCAAAAGCTTGTAGTCTTTTCCCCCTGACTTATAATAGTAAAATAAAAACAGTCAAAAGCTTATGTAGTCTTTCCTCCCCTGACTTATAATAGTAAAATAAAAACAGTCAAAAGCTTATGTAGTCTTTTCCTCCCCTGACTTATAATAGTAAAATCAAAAGCTTAGTAAGTAGTCAAAAGCTATGTAGTCTTTTCCTCCCCACTTATAATAGTAAAATAAAACAGTCAAAAGGTCGAGTTATAATAGTAAAAAAAACAGTCAAAAGCTGTCTTCCTCCCCTAAGTTATAATAGTAAAATAAAAACAGTCAAAAGCTTATGTAGTCCCTTCCCTAAGTTATAATAGTAAAATAAAAACAGTCAAAAGCTTATGTAGTCTTTTCCTCCCCTAGGATTAAGGCTTCACGAGGTGTCCAATAACAAGTTTAAAAGGGTTCACTCCATCCTGGCTCTCTTCGGCAAAGCACTCGCTGTACTCGTCGAACCCTGCCTCGTCCTCGCCTGTGAAGTCGTAGTTGACCTTGAGGGAGAACTGGAGGATGACGACCAGGTAGGTGAGGACCACTCCAGCGAGGGAGACGAAGGTGGAGGAGGACAGGCTGGTGGTGGAAGGTTGGTTTAGACGTCGTAGGAGGTGGAGTAGTGGTTGGGATGGTGTGGAGGGAACGTGTGTTTCGTTGTTGTGGAGGTGTGTATCTGCTGATGTGTTGAGTTTGTTGGTTTCTTTTGTTTATTTTTTGTTCTTCTCTTTCTCTCTCTCTCTCCTCTCTCTCTCTCTCTCTCTCTCTCTCTCTCTTCTCTCTCTCTCTCTCTCTCTCTCTCTCTCTCTCTCTCTCTCTCTCTCTCTCTCTCTTCTCTCCCCTTCACTCTCCTCCCTCCTCTCTCTCCTTCTCTCCCCTTCTCTCCACCTCTCTCCCTCCCGCTCTCATTTTCTCTTTCCCTCTCTCCCCTCCTCTCATTCTCACTTTCTCACTCTCCCTTTCTCACAGAAAAGCACCATCCCCTCTCTCCCACTCTCCCACTGAGCACCAACCCCGAGCACAAGGAAAGCTCGCACACCTGTCCATTCCCCACACGTGAACGGCCGCTGGCTGTGCGACCATGTGGCAGGAGAAGGCGCTGAGACCCAGGTGCTCCAGAGATCCTGTGGGGACACGTACCGTCGCCTCCTGCACGGCTTCCACGACCTTTTCGTCCTGCAAGAAGAGGTGCCGGTTAGGTTCTCACTTTCTCGTCCTAGGAGGATGACTATTCCGTAGGTTCTGACTTTCGTCTTGAAAGAGGAGGTCTAATAGGTTCTAACTTTCGTTTTAAGAGTACCAAGTAGAGTTTGTTTTTTAGGTTCTAATAGGTTCTAACTTTCGTTTTACAAGAGTACGTGCCTTTTAGGATCAAATAGGTTCTACATTTCGTCCTGCATGAGTAGATTTCAAGCTTTTTTAGATTCAAATAGGTTTTACACAGGGTTCCATTAGAGTATTTTCAATTAGATTCTCACTGTCCTTCAAGAGTACGAGCCCCTTTGGTCTTAATTTTCTCCCTAAAAGAGCAGGTGTCGCTTCGGTTCTACCTTTCGTCCCCTGAGAGTAGGTTCCCCTCAGGTTCTCACCGTCGCCCCACAAGAGTAGTAGGTTCCCCTTAGGTTCTAACTTCCGTTACACGCCTTGGGGGTGGGGGGGGAGGGGAAGGGGGCCTTTCCATCCCGGTATTATCGAGCTCGTTAAGCTAACAGGCACTTAGGGTGTGATTGCTATTCTCACCGCTGGCTGCCTCGTTCGTCACCATTACCACTGCAACACTAATGAGTTATACATTAACACACAGTTAATTGCCGTTCTCCTACGTGACACTGATACGAACCAGACGTGAGTTAAACGAATTGATCCCCATCTATACAGTATATTCTTTTACCCACTTCTTTTCACAGAATTTCCTGACTTACCCTACGACTCTACTGAATCACAAGGAAAAAAAAATAAGAGAACTGAAGCATAGACTGGAAAATTAAATTGGAAGACAGTGCTACGTGTTCGAAGGGTGTGATCGCCTGTGCACGTTGCTTGTTCCAGTCACGTGTCGGTTATGGAATCGAGAGAGAAAGTTCAATATCTGATAATGAAACACATGAAAAATGACGGGGAGTGTTTCTATCGTGAAAACTCGTGTGTAATACCATTGTCCTTTGTTCATTGTTACAGAAATTATGTAGAAATTGCAAAATACGTGAGGGATAAACCTGCAGAATTCAAGTGTGTGACGTAACAAGTGTTATATTTGATAATGATAACAGTAATGATAACGTGAAACAAGTTAATGATAGATGCCAATATTACTAGTCATAGTAAAAATGATGATGATAACAATTGTAATAATGATAATAGTGATGCTAAGGATAATCGTAGTAGTGATAGAATAATGATAACAGTTCTAGTTATATTAATTAACCTCAATATTCTGCAATTGTCCCTTTCATCATTATATGAATTATTGTTACTGTTGTTACTGTTACCATTATTATTATCATTGCTATAATTATCATTATCATCATTTTTATTGTTGCTGTTATTACCATTACTACTATTATCTTTACTATTATTATTGTTAATATTATCATTATTATTTTCACCACTAGTAGTAGCAGCAGTAGTACTTTTATCATTATGATTATTAGTAAAATTATCATTATCATTTTAGTATATTATTTTATTATTATCGCCTTATCACATTGTTTATTGCTTTATCGTTGTTGTTATTGTTATTTTATTATTGTTGTTATTGTTACTATGGTTGTTCTTACCGTTATCGTATTTATTATCATCATAATCATTATTTTCATCATTATCATTGTTAACATTGCCATGGTCATCATGTTGATTATTATGATTATTCTCGTTATGATAATCATTATCATTACTACTACTACTATGCTAATAATTATTGTAATTGTATTGTATTACATTACATTGTCATCATTCATTATCATCATTATATCATTAATCATTATCATCATTATCATTATTATCAATATCATTATCATCATTATCATCATTATCATATCATTTATCATTATCATCATTTATCATCATCATCATATCCTCATCATCAGTATAGTCACCATTATTATCAATACAGTTATCCCTGTTGAGCATATATATATATATATATATATTATATATATATATATATATATATATATATATAATCATATAATGTGTGTATGTGTGTGTGTGTGTGTGTGTGTGTGTGTGTGTGTGTGTGTGTGTGTGTGTGTGTGTGTGTGTGTGTGTGCCATATATATATATATATATATATATATAATATATATATATATATATATATATATATGAGAGGGCTTCACCGAGCACTCTCGTGGCCATTCTATCTCACCGCGCGACTGAGTGCCTCCGCATGGTTGCAGAGGTAGAGGAACCTGAGGACGAGCTCGGCCAGGGGCGTGAGGGTGAGGAGCAGGAGCGACAGGCAGGGCCCATAGTAGTGCCGCAGCGCCCACAGGAAGAAGAGGTGCGCCATGGACTGCAGAACCAGGAGCCACAGTCGGCAGTGGAGGATCACGTTGAAGATCTACAGGAGTTTTGGGGAAAAGGGGTTTGGTTTTGTCGTCTGAAGGGGTTCAGCTGCTGAGTTGAAACATATATATTGTGTAAGATATCGTTGCATGACTGATCAAGCTCCATTGCGTTAATACAGTGACAGAGAAGTCCAATACACGCAA
>NW_020869978.1:283123-290623 GCF_003789085.1 Penaeus vannamei
GTTTTGTATTTGCTTTGAAACATATCAAGCGCTTGGCCAGCTCTCCCCTCCCACCCCCTCCCTCCCACCCTTCTACTTTTGGTATTGGTTAAAGAAAAATAATATCATAGTGTTTTTATTTTTTATTTAATTTTATTTTTATGGAGGCATGTTTGTTTTGTATTTTTTAATGTTTGATAAAGAAAAGGAGAGCAAAGGTGACACACACCAAGACAGTCAGTGACATAGAAATAATTACAAAGAGTAGGTTTAAAGATATATGTTCTAATAGTACATATAACATAGTGTGAAAGTTTGTTTGTCTTTATAGATGCACACACAGATACACACTACACACACACATACACACACACACACACACACACACACACACCACACACACACACATGTATATGTATATACATATATTTGTATATATATATGTATATGTATATATATATATATATATATATATATATATATATATATATATATATATATATATATATATATTATATGTGTGTGTGTGTGTGTGTGTGTGTGTGTGTGTGTGTTGTGTGTGCGTGTGTGTGTATGTGTACATACATATACAAATTCACTTTCTTTGGAAAGTTCATTCAGCGCAACCTTGATCGGAGCGGCAGCGTCTTTCGCCCATCCGGCGCCGTGCTACCTGCATAAGAGGTTTATTACCCCAAACCCGAGCCGACAGGTACGTGGCTCGACAAACGTTTTCTTCGGTAGGCCTAAATGTACATCAATTTAGCAATTTAAGGGAATTTACCTCACAGGCACAATCAGCATGAGAATGAGATTATGATTTCAGTGGAAGAATAAGGTTTAGAGGACTATAAAAGGAATGGAATTGTGTGTTTGTTTGCTTGTTTTTGTGTGTGTATGTGTGTTGTTGTGTGTATATGTGTTTTGTATGTAGTGTTTGTGTGTGTGTAGGCATTACACCCTTAATAATTAGATTTTATGCAGTGTATGTAGAAAAAAAATGTTTTGTTATCTTTGTTCCTGTAAATATGTTAGTTTTTGTTTTATTTTTTTTATTTTCATTAATCGACATGTGTTTCTTTTCGTCAGTGAATTTTTCTTATCCTTACCATTCTTGTGTGTGTGTGTGTGTGTGTGTGTTGTGTGTGTGTGTGTGTGTGTATGTGTGTGTGTGTGTGTGTGTGTGTGTGTGTGTGTGTGCGTGTGTGTGTGTGTGTGTGTGCGTGCGTGTGTGTGTGCGTAAAAGGAGATCCAGATTTTAGCTAAAAGTCTTTCACATCACATAAAAAATAAAAACACAATGAGCCACGGACACGGACACCGCAGCGATAAGGACGACATTCCTATCCTTATTAAAGGGAATTGTCGTCGAATAGATCCAACATGCAGGAAAGTCTTCAAATATATGATAAGGGATGTAGACGTATATATACGCAAGAAAATGCTAAGGAGAATAAAAAAACTGCAATACGATAATTTCTGAAAATCCAGTTAAGACTTTGGTATGTTTGATATATTTTACTATATATCTTTTGCTGTTAAGGGACATTTCGGTATATTTGATATATTTTACTATATATATTTTACTATTAAGGGACATTTCTGTATATTTGATATATTTTACTATATATCTTTTGCTGTTAAGGGACATTTCGGTATATTTGATATATTTTACTATATATCTTTTGCTGTTAAGGGACATTTCGATATATATTTTACTATATATCTTTTTCTATTAAGGGACATTTCGGTATAATTTATATATTATACTACATATCTTTTGCTGTTAATTAAGGGACATTTGGGTATATTTGATATATTTTACTCTATATCTTTTACTATTAAGTGGTATTTCTCCTTGGACTGGATTCCAAGCATTGTTCCATCCACACGAACTAGGATTTTCTCCTTGTTAGAAACATTGTAATAGTTCCATCGATTAAATACCACATTCAGTGCATACTATTTTTTTTCTAGACAGAGAAACACCTCGTCAAGGAAAGTAAAATAATATAATGGAAAATATGAGAGGTTAATAAAAAAAAAAAAAGAAAAGATATATATCTATATAATACAAACATACATATACATACTGACTCACTCTCTCTCTCTCTCTCTCTCTCTCTCTCTCTCTCTCTCTCTCTCTCTCTCTCTCTCTCTCTCTCTCTCTCTCTCTCACACACACACACACACACACACACACACACACACACACACACACACACACACACACACACACACACACACACACACACGATATATTATATTTGATATCCATTCTCATTCATACTTTTTTCTACATTCGTCAACATGAATACAGTTCATACCTTCGTCAGAAACACGTACACACATATCTCAGTATTTCCGACTAAGATATATTCGAAACCGGTCAAGCATATCTCTTGTATTCTGAAGATATATATCCTCATTCATAACTTTTCTACATGACGAAGATATATTCGAAACCGGTTAAATACATCTCTTTTATTGTGAAATACATTCTCATTCATTCCGTGATGTTTATAGTGATTATACCAATAGTAATGATAAAGAGAAATTGATTTCATAATTAAGATAATAATGATTGAAATAAAAAGCAAAATGCCAACAATGATAATAGTGTAATAAGGACAATATCATTATCACATCTTCACTGAATTACGCTTAAGATATTGATTATAATGACCATAATATACTTATGAATAATGACGATAATAATAACAGTATCATTACCATATGGCTATGAAAATGATGACCTTATTAAGAAAGATTAATAATAACGATAATGGAAAAAATAAGTCATTTTTAAGAAAGCCAGAAATGTATGCAAATTCGTTAATAAGATGGTGTTTATGACATAATAGGATAATTTAGAGCAATATGATCATGTTAATACCTCTGTCACCCGCAAAAACCGCACCAGAATGGAAAACTCTCACTCAAAAGGGAGACATTCTTTACCATGTCCTTGTTAGTGCAAACGTTTCACCTCGTAATTGTATTTGACTTTTTTTTACGAGTTTGTGTAGCATGGTTGTCTTTTTTGTTGTTGTCATTACCTGGAGTAGCGGAATACTATCAGTTGAAATAGTAACAGTCGTAGAAGCAGTAGTAGTAGCAATAGTAGTAGTAGTAATAGCAGAGATAGTAGTACAATAGTAGTAGTAGTAGTAGTAGTAGCTAGTAGTAGTAGTAGACAGTAGTAGTAGTGTAGTAGTAATAATATAGTAATATAGTAGTAGTAGTAGTATAGTATATAGAACAGTAGCACACACACTAGTGTGTGTGTGTGTGTGTGGTGTGTGTGTGTGTGTGTGTGTGTGTGTGTGTGTGTGTGTGTGTGTGTGTACGTATGCATGCATATACATATATATATATATATATATATATATATATATTATAATATATATATATATATATACATATATACATATCTATATCTATAATATCTATCTATCTATATCTATATATATAATATATATAATATATATATATATATAATATATATATATATATATATATATATATATATATGATATATATATATATATATTATATATATATATATATATATATATATATATATATATATATATATATATATATATATACATATACATATATATATGATAGATATATAAATATAGATAGATATATATAAGATAGATATATATATATATATATATATATATATACATATATATATATATATACATATATACCCGTGTACGTGCGTGGTGTACGTACATACGCAGCACGAATGAAAAGAAAAGTTGACGTAGACATATAAGGAAATATGATAAGCCTGAGACCACCTCGGCCGTTGCACAAGCGGGTGTTCAACTCGCGCCTTCAACTTGAGCAATCATTGTGCAATGCGATGACCTCACGGGCGCATCTAAACGCGTAAGCCTAGCGCGGCAAGCTTTTAAGGGGGTGACGTAGAGAAGTTGTTATTGTAGAGCTCCTACGTGCCCTACTTTCGAGAGCAGTAATTAGGGATTTCGGGCCGGGCTTTGAAAGAGGGGAGAGGGAGAGAGAGAGAGAGAGAGGGAGAGGGAGAGAGAGAGAGAGAGAGAGAGAGAGAGAGAGAGAGAGAGAGAGAGAGAGAGAGAGAGAGAGAGAGAGAGAGAGAGAGAGAGAGAGAGAGAGGAGAGAGAGAGAGAGAGAGAGAGAGAGAGAGAGAGAGAGAGAGAGAGAGAAGAGAGACAGAGAGAGGAGAGACAGAGAGAGAGAGAGAGACAGAGACAGAGAGAGAAAGAGAGAGAGAGAGAGAGAGAGAGAGATGGACGATGATATACCTGGGTAAGGTGTGTCAGGGAGATTGTGATATCTCTCGATCCAAGCGGGACTCGTCAGCCAGCCATCGAAAAAGCTTATTTCTGTGTGGAAAAGGAGAAGGGGAGGAGGAAGAGGAAGAGGAGAAGGTAAAGACAGTCAAGAGAAAGGAGGAAGAAGAAGGAAGAGAGGGAAGTGATATTTGTCGATGCGAACAGGACTCGTCAGCCACTCACCGAAAAAGCTTAATTCTATGTCTAAACGGAGAAGGGGAGGAGGAGGAGGAGAGAAAGATAAAGAGGGGAGATGGTGAAAGGGAAGATGAGGAAGAAAGAGGAGAGCTTAATTCTGTGTGGAAAAGGAGAAGGGGAGGAGGAAGAGGAAGACAAGAAGATAGAAACGAGGGAAGACGACGAGGAAGAAGGAGAAGGAGAAGAGGGGGAGGAGAGGTGAATAGAAGTTGGGATAAGAGGATAGGAAAAGGGGGAGAAGGATAATGGAAGTTGGGGATAAGAGGAAGAATATGAGTAGGAGGAGAAAAAGGAAGAAGTCAAACATTAAATTGAAATTATCTATTTGGCCAAACAATGCATTACATTTTTTTCAGTACATATTGTTAATACATGTCACAGCCTTTTGAATATTCCTCTCTTTAAAATGCTTTTGTTACGTTAGCACAAACAACATATAAGAATATAAATATATGACAGAATGCAGCAATAAATTACATAATCATAAACATCATGATAATACGGATTACAGCACTAAACATAGATAACATTAAACACTACAAAGGAGCCTAATGTTGATACCTTCCATACAACACAAATAAATGGCTTGGTATAGGATTATGAGCTTGAGTATGTCGCTAACAAATGATGTTTTAAGGATCTGTTAAGGACAAAACGGTTTCTCTTTTTTCTCAGGGACGGTGGGAGACTATACCAAACTTTCACACCTTGTTAGCAAATGAAGTTTTGATACTGGCCAGATAAAGACAAGAAATTGGAGTAAAAATTTCTTAATAGGTTGAAGGGATTTCCGAATCTGTGTAAAAACAATGTACTGCAAGGATTCTCCAAATTTTTGTAATACAAATATCACTTTTTGAAAGTACTGGATGTCAGTTTTATGATATTCATATCTGTGACTGTTTCATTCGTGTGGTCAGTCCTTCTCAAAAACGCCATATTCCTGACTCTCTTTCTTTTCTGATAATATTTAATGACCGTATTCGGTTACCTGGTACTCCACCCTATAACATTCTACAGTACGTGCAATAGAAGTGCAACAGAATGTCTCAGCACTCGAATAATGAGGCAGTGTTGGACTTGGTAAATCATTCCACTTTGTTTACATAGTTTAGAAAGGCTATCCTGCGTGCGGTTACTCCAAGACACACTGTGATCTAGCGTAATGCCAAGGTAGACAATTCTCTTTGAGCTATTTTGGTGTCCATATTAGTTTAAGGAATATCCACTGAGAGTTGTTTGTGTCCATGGAATATGATAAAAAGGGTTTTATAAACGTTTAATATGAGCTTATGAATTTTATTCCAAATGTTAATCAATTTGAACTCTCTCTTTGAGTATTTATTAATTCACATATGTCAGAACCACTCACACAGAGATTGATAGCATCCGCTAATGTACTGAATATCAAGATGGTGTTTCAATTAACAATCATTGGTGTAAATCAAGAACAAAAAAGGTCCAAAAATTCCCCTTGCGGCACTCCATATTCGATAAGATGGATGACCTGACTTTATCCAAAACAAACATATTTTGACCTGTTTGAAAGACAAGATTCGACCCGTATTGACACAGTTCCTTAAATTCCGTCGACATGCAAGTCGTTTACTTAAAAAAAAAGGTGTGATTGACCGTGACAAAGGCCTTGCTTAGGTCTCCAGTGAAATCAAGTCCCTGACCCTGCGGACTTGATGAAAACAAACTGAGATGTTGCTGTATAATTTGTTGCTTTTGCAATGTTCTTCTGTTCATATTGAGTGCAATCCTTTTTACTAAAGTTTGATAGGAGGGACACAGGTCGGTATTTTTATTATTGGTGTTTTTATCTATTTCAAAATTAGTACCTTTGCAATTTTGAAGCAGTCGGGAAAGATCCCTGTTCTAAATGAAGTATTGATAATGGTAATCATTGCAAGGGCGCTACCGGGTGCAACAGCCTTTACAATCCTCATCGGAATTTCATCACCCTTCGTTGACTTCACTTCCGACACTAATTCTGACATAGATGTTTCATTATTGGATGAGTCCATGTCGGAGATACATTTTTTTTTTTTTTTTTTTTTTTTTTTTCTTTTTTCTTCTTCGATAATTTGCCAATATTTATAAATGCGAAGAAGGCGAAGAAAAAAAAAACTAAGATGAAAAAGGAAAATAAGTAAGAGGAGGAGCAGCGGAAATGAATAATATATACATTGAATTATTCCATACGAGTATATTCTAATTTAAAAGTAAGATGTGCCATATTAGCTTGCTCTGATAACTCTAGTACTATGTCATCTAAGTTAAACCACATGTTTTATTTAAAGCATCAGTATGGAGATTACAGACATGCTTCGTATGTTAATGTTTATTTATGAACACGCACCCAGGTATATTTAAACTATTGATTTACGTACATTATGTATGTATGCTTATAAAGAATACATAACACATGTCTACATAATCCTGAGTAGAGGAATCTTGGGGTTGTAAAAGGAAGGTATGAAAGAATACAATTAATTTAGATCGGGATCAATCTTTCTGCTGAGCCACAACCTAAGCCGTCTATCACACCACCACGAAGCCATTCCTCCACCACACCACCACTAAGCCACTCCATCTACCCCTCTCCACCACACCTCCACTAAGCCACTCCTTCACCACACACCACCCCTCCACCACCACCACCTACTATCCCTCCACCACACCACCATCCATCCTCCACCACACCACCACTATCCACCACACACCACCCTACTATCCCTCCACCACATAGAAGCCATTCCTCCACCACACACTACTATCCCTCCACTACTATCCCTCCATTCCTCCACCCCCTCCCCTACCATCCCTCCACTTCCCCTGGACCGGAGTAAAACGAGTGCAAACCCCTGAGGAAGACATAACCAAATTCACTGAAGAGATTCGTAGTAAACGTGTCCATTCGTTCCATCATTTGCATCGATTTCTAAATAACCTTACAATAGAAAATGCAATATCAAGGGCATTTGCA
>NW_020869978.1:303123-310623 GCF_003789085.1 Penaeus vannamei
GTTTGGTTAGGATCTCTTCAGGACATCTTGAAGCCTGTGTAGCATTACTGTGTCACTGATTTGTGTAGCCTGGCTGTGTAGTTGAGTGGGATGGAGGGTGTTTGTGATGTGGTGGAGTGTGTTTTGTGCTTGTGGTGGAGTGGAAAATGTATGGTAGAGTGTGATGTGCTTGTGATGGAGTGGAAAATTATTGTATTTGTGGTGGAGTGGAAAAATGTGTGGTGGAGTGTGTTTTGGGTTTGTGTGGAGTGGAAAATAAATGTGAAGCATGTTTTGTGCCGTGGCGGAGGTCCTTGTGATATGGTGGAGTGGGAATTTGTATGATGGAGCTTATTTTGTGCTGTGGTGGAATGGATGGAACGGATGCTTGCGATGTGACAGAATGGAAAGCATTCCTTGTTGACGTGACAGAATGGAAAGCATGTGACAGAATGGAAAGCATTCCTTGATGATGTGATTGGACAGAATGGAAAGCATTTGTGATCCATTCCTTGTGATGTGACAGAATGGAAAGCATGTGAACAGAATGGAAAGCATTCCTTGTGATGTGAATGGAAAGCGTGACAGAATGGAAATGTGACAGAATTCCCTTGTGACTGTGACAGAATGGAAAGCATTCCTTGTGACGTGGACATTCCTTGTGACGTGATGGAAAGCATTTCCTTGTGATGTGACCATACAGAATGGAAAGCATTCCTTGTGAACAGAATGGAAAGCATTCCTATGATGTGACGTGACAGATGGAAAAGCATTCCTTTGACAGAATGGAAAGCATCCTTGTGTGGTGGAAAGCATTCCTTGTGATGTGACAGAATGGAAAGCATTCCTTGTGATGTGGACAGAATGGAAAGCATTCCTTGTGACGCTGACAGAATGTTCCTTGTGAACAGAATGGAAAGCATTCCTTGTGATTGGAAAGCCATTCCTTGTGACGTGTGACATTTCCTTGTGATGAAGAATGGAAGTGACGTGACAGAATTCCTTGTGACGTGACAGTGACCAGAATGGAAAGCATTCCTTGTGATGACAGAATGGAAAGCATAAATGGAAGCATTCCTTGTGACGTGACAGAATGGAAAGCATTCCTTGTGACATGGAAAGCATTCCTTGTGACGTGAACAGTGATGTGGAAGCATTCCTTGTGATGTGACAGAATGGAAAGCATTTGTGACCTGGAAAGCATTCCTTGTGATGGACAGAATGGAAAGCATTCCTTGTGACAGAATGGAAAGCATTCCTTGTGACGTGACAGAATGGAAAGCATCCTTGTGATGTGACAGAATGGAAAGCTGTGACAGATGGAAAGCATTCCTTGTGACGACAGAATGGAAAGCATTCTTGTGATGGACAGAATGGAAAGCATTCCTTGTGACCAGAATGGAAAGCATTCCTTGTGATGTGACAGAATGGAAAGCATTCCTTGTGAACAGAATGGAAAAGCATTCCTTGTGATGACAGAATGAAAGCCATTCCTTGTGACGTGACAGAATGGAAAGCATTCCTTGTTGACGTGACAGAATGGAAAGCATTCCTGACAGAATGTTCCTGACAGAATGGAAAGCAGTGACACAGAATGGAAAAGCATCCTTGTGACGTGACAGAATGGAAAGCATTCCTTGTGACGTGACAGAATGGAAAGCATTCCTTGTGACGTGACAGAATGGAAAGCATTCCTTTGTTGATGTGACAGAATGGAAAGCATTCCTTGTGACGTGATGGAAAGCATTCCTTGTGACGTGCAGAATGGAAAGCATTCCTTGTGACGTGACAGAATGGAAAGCATCCTTGTGACGTGTGAATGGAAAGCATTCCTGTGATGTGACAGAATGGAAAGCATTCCTTGTGACGTGATCGTGACGTGACAGAATGGAAAGCATTCCTTGTGATGGACAGAATGGAAAGCATTCTTGTGACGTGACAGAATGGAAAGCATTCCTTGTGACGTGACAGAATCATTCCATGATGGACAGAATGGAAAGCATTCCTTGTGATATGATTGCAACACGCTGGGTGTGATGTGTGTGTTTGTGATGTAATGCGTGGCTGAAATGGTCTTTGGTGTAAGGTTACGGTCGGGATGTGAGGTTTATGATGTGATGCCTGGGTCTGGTGTGACGTGGAGAATGTAGTGTGATGTGGTGTGGGACGTTTATGGTGTAACGCATGTTGTTGGATGTTTGGGATGTGGTATAATGGATGGGATCGGATGTGAAACCAATGTGTGACGGCTTCTTGTGATGTGAAGTAATGCAAGGGATGGGAAAGGTACTGTTGTGATGTGCAAGTGGCAAGATGGGATGTTTGTAAAGTAATATAATATAATAGGTGGGATGTGATGTATTGAGTGAGATAGGATATTTATGTTGTGACTTAAATAGCAGGATGTGATGTGATGGGCAAGGATCTCTGAGACGTGATGTAATGAAAAAGATGTAACATGTTGTGATTTGATTATAACATAAATGGTGTGAATAAACCATGCCCATTATAACCTTGTTCTATATAGCGTGTGTATTTGATAACCTAGGATTTATTGATCTATTGATTTGCAATTTATAAAATCTATTTACAGGTTTGTCGAACGTCTTCTTTGCCTCGTCTGCAGTATAAGGGAGTCGAGAGCTTCTTCGAGTATTTGCTAAATCCAGATAAAAGCTTTTGTACCTCCTGGGTGGATTTCAGCAAAGAGGGCGAGACAGAGAGTCGGGTAAGTTTGTTTTCTTATTCTTCTCTCTCCATCTCTCTCTGTCTATCTCCTTTCTCTCTTTTTTCTTTTCTTATTTTCTCTCTTTTTTTCTCTCTTTTCTCTTTCTCTCTCTTTTACTCTTTCTCTCTTTCCTTTTTCTCTCTTTCTCTTTTCTCTCTTTCTCCCCCCCCCCCCCCCTCTCCTCTCTCTCTCTCTCTCTCTCTCTCTCTCTCTCTCTCTCTCTCTCTCTCTCTCTCTCTCTCTCTCTCTCTCTCTCTTCCCTCTCTTCCCTCTTTCCTCCGTTCTTTCTCCCCTCTTTCCTTCATCCCCTTCTCCCATTCTTCCCCTTCTTCCCTCCTATTCGCACTCTCCTTTCCCCCCTTCACTCCATCCCTCCTTTGTCGCCACCCTCCCTCCATTAATCCATCCCTTCTCCTCCCTTTCTCTTTCCTCCTCTCCCTCCTCCCTCCCCTCCTCTCCTCTCCCTCCCCTCCTTCTCCTCTCCCCTCCATCTCCTTCCCCCTTCCCCTCCCCTCCCCTCCCCTCCCCCCTCCCCTCCCCTCCTTTCCCCTCCCTCCCCTCCCACCCCCCACTCCCCTCTCCTCCCTCATAAACACCGCTTCTTTACACCCAGTAAGGACCACCCTATGTTGTACTTAACAGCTCCTCTTTTCTTCTGGACAGGTTCGACGCGACAGCCACTACGGTCGGTATGTGTGTGCCAATGCCAGTGATGACGGCGTGGGCGAGTCCTGTCTCGTCTACTACTTCACTGTGGTCGATGATGAACAGTTCAAGAAGGACATGGACAAGCTCACGTGCCACGTTCACGAAATAGTTGACAAGCTGGTAAGGCGTTCAAATGTTTTTTTTTTTATTTTTTTTTTTTTTTTTTTTTTTTTTTTTTTTTTTTTTGCGTTGGGAATTGATTTGATGAATTAATGAATAATAATAAATAATGCTGATGATAATGATGTAAGATAATAATATAACACAGCAGTTTTGCATGCATTGTAAAAGGACCGGGCGAGAAGATGAACCGACAGTAGCATACATAACGCCCATAATCTGGCTGAACTTATATTGACTTAAGGGCCAAGTCAGACATTAAACATACATGCTGAGGGGCTGCACCTTAATTGCTCGGCTTTATATTTGGTTAACTATCTAATATACTAAATAGAAAAATGATTTTACAATAATGAACAGTTTTTTCCAATTAATTTATTCTTAAGTGCGATATTTCCAATTGTGTAAAATATTTTTCTGTGAATTGTAGTTGCACTCACTAAAGTCAAATACCTACTACCTACCTTACCTACCCACCCACCCAACCATATTTTTTACCCATGCCCACCCACCCACCCACCCACCTACCTACCCCACCTACCTACCCCTAGCAACAACCTACTACTACCCACTAACTTACTCTACTTACCACCACACCCAACCACCATACCCACCACCTACCCCACCCCCACCTACCCCTACCACTACCCACCCACCTACTACCCCTACCCACCCTAACTCTACTTAAACAATTCACCACCAACCTACCCACCTTCCCAAACACACTACTTTACATACAACCCTACCCACCTACCTAACACATACTCCTTCAACACTACCTACTACCACCAACCTAATACACACAGACTTACCTAACCTAACACAACAACCACCACACCACTACTACCTACCATACCTACCTATACACTACCTAATACCACCACCTACCCACCCACCCACCTATACTAACCACCTACCTACCCACCTACCTACCCACCCTTACCTACCTAACCTAACTACCTACCTACCTACACCACACACATACACCCCCACCTACCCTACCACCCATTACTACACTACCTACCCTACCTACCACACTACCTACCTACACCTACCCACCTACCTACCTACACCACCTACACCTACCCATCTATTCACCCACTCATCCGCAGAAGAAAGAAGTGGAGGAATCTGAGAAATCGCCCAGGAGACACCCGTGGCAGATTTCGGAGATTTCCTACGACCGAGTCCTTCCCGGGGGGTCGGTCAAGCGCCGTCGGTCTCTGAAGGACATCGTGACCTCCCTCGGGCACGTCGGGCGCAAGGTCAGGTTCCTCAGAGCTGACCTCCACGGGCAGGAGTGGACGCTGCTCCGACAGGTGGTGATGAATCATGATATCATTAATGTTCACCAGGTAAGGAGTGAGCAAAAGGCTTGTGTACTTTATATTAACTGATTATTAAATTAATTAGATTAAATATTTTGCTTTAAAATATTAATTAGATATTAATTGCTTGTTAAAGCGTTTACCGCGTTGATGCTATGGTAGAATGAACAACAAATACACACATGTTAATAGATATTAATTGCTTGTTAAAACGTTTACCGCGTTGATGCTATGGTAGAATGAACAACAAATACACACATGTTAGATTTACTGAAACTCTAAGACGGTGAAGAATCATATCATTAATGTTCACCAGGTAAGGAGTGAGCAAAAGGCTTGTTTAATAGATATTAATTGCTTGTTAAAACGTTTATTGCGATGGTGTAATTAGAGAATAAACAACAGTTGTACACAGATTTACTGATGTTCACCAAGAAAAGAGTAAGCAAAGGGACCCTTCTGCTATATATAGTGTATTTATTGAATGTTATAACAGTTGATCACTGTGTACTGTAAGTATACCATAATTTTATTTATGTAGCCACACCTATGAGTTAAGTATTTCTCAAGAACCTCGCATGTTCATCGAATAAAGGTGCTGTCACACTAGCAATTTTTCCGTCAATTTTTGTACAATTTTCTGAAATTTTCTCCATTTTTGAGCGAATTGTCGATTTTCCAGTCAGACGATAATGATCGTTTCCGTCTGAAAACCTTTCCGTCAACTTTTTTCAGCCAAGCATAGTCAAATCAAGAGCTATATTCGAGAATGTTTGTATTTCCGTTAAATCTAATTGTCCAAAAATGACCGAAAAAGTGCAAGTGTGACAGAACCTTTAGATATAAGAGATCTAGGAATAGCGAATCTACATATAGACTCCCAAAATGACTCTGAACATTATAGGAAGTCCCTCTTTCAACAGATCAGCATAGGCCTACACATACCTTTGAGTGTGAATCGGCTGACGATGGAGGAAAGGAGACGATATTTTGAAGACTTGTATCAGGTAAAGTGTTTGAATTTTCTCCGTCTTATCGAGGGTTGATTCGAAAATATCGTTAGGCAGTTTACGTTAAGGTTAAATTGGGTATTTAAGTGATTGCGGTGTTAATTTATGAGCTTTAATTATCTCTGGCAAATCTTGAAGTGAGCAGTTTTATTGATAAAATGACATCTTTCAATTCGTTTATGGTTTATTTATTTATTTTTTTATGGTTTATTTAGACTTTCCACGATGTTTTTTTTTTTCTTAAACGTAATGTGATGTATTGTGCGCGAATTTTATATGGGATGTTTTATGTGTTTATATTGCCTTGATGTTTGGTTGTAATGTTGTCTGTAATTTCTGGGAGTTTTTTTTTTTTTTTTTTTTTTTTTTCGTCGGTTGCATTAAATATTGTTTTCTCTTGATGTATTCATAATCCATAATACACAACTATAATATACAACTATATCTCCTCACCTATACCCTAATTACATAAAACAAAATAATATCAACAGAATTCAAGTTTTATCTACAATACATATTTGTATCTCCTCACCCCATAATTATATATATAAAAAAATCAAATATGCATTAAATATTTATAATTACACTTTTATATCACCTCACCTTTTCCCTAATTATATATATATATATATATATATATATATATATATATATATATATATATATATATATATATATATATAGTATATATATTATAAAGCAAAATCAACGTCGAATTCAATTTTCATCTTTAACACACATTTATACGTATCCTCCCTTTTTCCCGCCAAAAGGTATTCAAAGGCCTGGCGTGTCTCGGCTACAAGCACGTGCGAGTCGAAGCGATCGAGACGGACAGTAGCCGCTTGGTCGTCCCGGAGATGGGAGGTGCGACGCTCCCTTCCTTCTACGAGGTGCACTGGGTCAAGACGGCTCCTCAGGCGTCAGGAAGTAACGATCATTATGTTTATTATTAAATGGTGTCGAGTCGATGTAATTATGTGTGTGTGTGCTGTGTCTGGAGTTGCGATTGATATCGGTTGTTAATTTAAGTACGTATTAAAGATATAATATTCAATGTTTTGGGTTTTTCTGTTCCCTATATGCAATAGGAATGTTGATATAAATTTTTAAAACTTTTTTCCCACACTTTTTCGATAATTTACTGATAATTATTTTTGCAATGATTTTTTTTATCGAGAAACTGATAAATTCTCTTATGTATCTTCAATGGCACACTTTGTTTTTTTATGAAAAACTGGAAAGTAAAAAAAAATGAAAACTTTGTTTTTTTTTATGAAAAACTGGAAAGTAAAACAACTTTACCTGATTATGTGCCTGTAGATATTAAATCGATACGAAAAGCAACAACAAAAAAACGGAATTGAGAAGTAATGAATATGAAAAAACGAGAACTAATATAAAGTTGATATTTAAGATTTAAAGCTAATGTTAGGCGAAACACTACGACCACCTTGTCAGTAATACAAAGAATAGTTATTGCAAGTAGGACAACGAAGGGAAGAACAAGAAAACACACGAGTCTGTTTTTCCTTCGCTGTTCTACATATAATTAGTTCGAGAGGAATCCACAAAGAAAAAAGGAATAAGTTAAATAAGTTAATTCTGGTTGATGCTTAGCCTAACG
>NW_020869978.1:315623-320623 GCF_003789085.1 Penaeus vannamei
AGAGAGAAGAAGAGGAGAGAGAGGAGAAGAGAGAGAGAGAGGAGAGAGAGAGAGAGAGAGAGGGAGAGAGAGAGATGGAGACAGGAGATAGAGAGAGAGAGAGAGAGAGAGAGCGACAGAGAGAGATACGGGAGATAGATAGATAGATAAATAGAGAGAGAGAGAGAGAGAGAGACGGGAGAGATATATAAATAGAGAGAATGAGAGAGCGAAAGAGAGAATGAGAGAGCGAAAGAGAGAATGAGAGAGCGAAAGAGAGAGAGAGAGAGAGAGAGAGAGAGAGAGAGAATGCACATGCACCATGGAGACGCCTCACAGTTTCTGAAGAGTCATCGTATCTCTTCATAGAGTATTAATGGTGAAACAGCGTCACAGGTTTTGGAGGACGTTTAGCGGCAGTGGAGAGAATGCAAATTATGGAAATTAAAAACCCGTATTATTTTCCTTTTAATTAACATATAACTAAGATATTAAAGAAGTAATGTGTATATCCCTATCAAGAAATTCAGGCAAACAGCTTAACTTCATTAAACTGTTGAACAAAAATAAACATGGAAAATAAAATTGTTAGACCTGAAAAAACGAAATATTGATTGCCAGATTTTTTTCCATATGTAAAATCGACACAATTTTGAGATGTACATTATGCAAAAAATAATTTTTGAGATAACATATATGCAAAAATATATATTTTTGAAACGTCTCCTATAAATCAACAGCGTGACTGAACACTGTATTCGCCTTGTCTCTCATTCTCCAGGAGAGGTAAACGGGAAATTACAGAGACTGAAGACTATAGGGGAAAATAACCTTTATTACATCTCTTATTTTTGCTCATATCCAGAATAGGGCGTAAGTATGTTTAGGCATTTATAACAATCAACTATTAGATAGTCTTTATACAACACTGTTCTCTTCAACTTCAACATATATCCATTTTTTTAGTTCTAAGCAATTGCGGGAAATGTTAAACGGGAAAGGCTAGATCAGTAGCAACTGGAGGAGGTGTCATGGCCTCTGTTTTGGTGATTGTTTAATGAAAATATAATCATTAAAACCATTATTTTTCATCCTTTTTGAAAATGGAAGAGACCAAAATGATCGACCATATTCACAAAGCATCCGTAACTTTGGTGACGTCATCAAAATAAACCCCACGTGTTTTTTTTTTTTTTTTTCCAAAAATAGAATCAGACGCCCTGACACCTCCTCGAGTTGCTACTGATCTAGCCTTTTCCGAATCAGCGCCATCTCTTGGTTGTTAATTACGCTGCTCCTCATTTTTTTATTATTATTATTATTATTATTATTTTGACTGCGCATGTGTTACCACTCGATATTTATGTATATCTTTTCATTTCGCTCAAAAAGAGTAAGTCATGTTTTGCTAATTCTAGTATTCTAATATAAATAATTCCAGCACATACGACTACATAATAACGTTACTGTATTGCTCGCTATGGCAGTTCCACAACATTTGGTGCTTTAAAGGTATCGATACTAACTTTTATGGATGTATATATATATATATATATAATATATAATATAATATATATATATATTATATATAATATCATATGCATTATGTATATATTTATATGTTATATATATACTTGCACATTACATTTCTAGGCACGTCATCGGGTTATACGTGCGTCTGTCCAGGTGTATGTACACTATAAGATCGTGCTATATATATATCTTATTAATCCTTATCTGTATACTTTATAGATATATTACTCTGATATATCTGCCTTGATGGTTATATGCATATATTCTCCACATGTCATATACTGTGCATCCCTACACTATGATTGTAATCTGACTATTTATATTATATTCATACTATCATTTACATACTTATACTATAATGGTCTTTAGCTGACTATATATTATATATATACGTTTACTACTCCTCGTGTAATATATATATATTCATTTGATATAATATAGGACAATGATATACTATTATTATATATCATAATAATATATATAGTTTATATATATATATGTAGTATATTGATAAATGATTCAACTACGTGTGCCCTTATGACAGTCTTCCCTGATCATCGTACACTTCACCATGGCAGTGTACTATATATATTATATATAAATAATATATAACCCATACTACATATAGTTATAGTAGAATATATAATAGTACTATATACTATATATAAATATCATATAACTATATAATAGTTATATATACTATATGTATACTATATGTGTTGTGACTTGTGTGTGTGTGTGTTTTAAAAATATTTTATATATATATATACTATATAAATATATAATACACACACGACACACACACACACACACACACACACACACACACACGCAACACACCACACACACACACACACCACACACATACCGACACCACATGTATTACAGGCATAATATACAGAGAGAGAATTCAAGAGAGCGATGAGAGATTGATACAGACAGAGGAAGGAGAGAAGATGGAGAAGAAGAAGGTGAGAGATGAGACGGGATGAAATAAGCGAGAGGGAGAAGGAGTAGGGATAGACCGACCGAGCAGAGAGCGAGGGAGAGAGAGTAGAGAGAGAAGAGAGACGAGAGAGAGAGAGAGAGAGGTAAACACAGACTGACAGACTAAACGCATATTTAAACTAGCGATCCCGTAATGGATGCTGTGACAGAGCCCCGGGCCTCATGGTACCCGCTGGCTGTAGCCTGAGGACACCGCGGGGCTTTATCGCTGGGCACTTTCCATAGGATACCATAGGAGACACACTGAGGATAAGAGACAGTTGGGTGAGTTTTATTGTTGTCGATCCCCTAACTTGGATAGTAACCTTGGTAGTTCCGTTCTATGGCGACTGAAAAATAAAAACCAACGGCGGGAGTTCTGCATGTAAACACTGCAGTGCGAGGTGACTCAGGTATGGGAAATACGTTACGTTTAACACTGACGTCACTACCTCGCTAGCAACAGTGATGTCGAACCGAGAAACGTCATTTAACAGCTTCCGCCAAAATACGTATGTGAAGGAATGCTGTGGAAGAAAGGCTATTCCTGTGCATTGGTATTGAGGAAAGATGGTGGAATCCTAAAATGGTGTTGGATATTAGCGTACGCGGCAATGGACGCGAATTTAAATAATATTCCTAGATTATTGGTTGTAACTACGAAGGAAATTAAAAAATAGCCTTCTTACTAATTAGGTAGTATCTTCAGGGAAAATAAAAGAAGAGGCAAGTAAAACGTTTGAAAACAAAATAACAACAGCCGGTTTTGACGTTTACAGACCTACTCGTACGTCTGGCAAACAGAATAACTTGTTATCATACACATTCTAAAATTTTCATATCATTGTAAAGATAAAAACTATTCGGCATGCATATCGTGTTGATCATTTCATAGATTAAACTACACACTGAAACTAAATCAAATAGAGGAACTATAATTAGTTGAACTCACCAGTTATACTTGGCAACCAGCAAGCCGGCATCAACGGTATAAGTCCTCAGCCAACAAGTATATGTTTAGCTGTGTTAGCCTGCGCGTGGGGTACACCTTACAAAAACCTTATAAACTTCGACTGTGAATTGCGATTTACATGATAACAATAAGCACAGTAATCATTCATAATCATCTGGGTAGAAAAACCAGATAAGGTAAGTGTGATGATACAGGATTTGCTTGCAAGTAAAGGGAGGAATGGTGTGTGAACCACTGGTGGTGTGAGGTGACTTGTGACTTCAACGAAAATACAGCTGAATTGAAGATAATTACTGTATTTATGGGCGGTGGTATAACATCCCCTTTCCGCCTTTCCTGTTACTGCCTTGCCCTCAAGAATATCCAAAATACCTTTTTTTCTGTAATGCATTGTCTCTGTCTCATTCTCTCTCTCTCTCTCTCTCTCTCTCTCTCTCTCTCTCTCTCTCTCTCTCTCTCTTCTCTCTCTCTCTCTCTCTCTCTCTCTCTCTCTCTCTCTCTCCGTCTCTCTCTCTACTCAAACTAAAGGTATTCTTCAAGCATCTTTTGTAATGTGGGTCTCTTAGTAAAATAATGTCACGTACATAAATAAAATTAGTGACAAGTAAAAACTGTTAATGAAAGGGACAGGACTGGAGTCAGACATTGGGACTTGGGGTACTCTAGGGTCGGGTTCCCTCGCCATAAAAATCGTATTAGATGGAAAATAAGTAAATGAATTCAAGTGAATGAATGGGGGCACCTCGCCTTTCTATTTCCATCATATTTCATTCTTTTGAGTAAAACCAACATTGTAATCATTATATTATTTAGAGAGGAATAAGTAAATGAATTCGAGTGAATGAATAGGGGCACCTCGCCTTTCTATCTCCATCATATTCAATTCTTTTGAGTAAAACTAACATTGTAATCATTATATTATTTAGAGAGGAAGTCCCTAGATTGGTGGCCCCTCAGGCTGGCCCCTGGGGAATTTACCCCATACTCCCCCGTTACGTACATATAAGTGACAAAATAATTTCAAGTCTCACACCACGAGTGTAACAAGTGCATGTAGTGTAGAACACGTGTTAGCACAGGTGGTCGATGCGTGTTCACCGTCAGCGAGTTGAGCGAAGCAGCAACAACAAAAACAAAACTTCAGTCATTTCTCGTGAATTTCTGTGAGTCATCTCGTGGTCGGTGGACTTGGTCGCTTTGTCCTAATGTCCTGCGGAATGTGTGGTCATGAGGATGAAATGGCTGTTGCCATTTTCCCCTCCTTTCTCTCTCTCTCTCTCTCTCTCTCTCTCTCTCTCTCTCTCTCTCTCTCTCTCTCTCTCTCTTCTCTCATGTCTCTCTCTCTCTATCTCCTCTCTCTCTCTCTCTGCTAAGTCTTATATCTGTCCTTCTTTACAGATGCACCCGTACCAGCTTTGCATGTACTGTTTTCGTCTTGATTTCCACGTTCATTATAGTCTCCGCTTATAAAATAATCCTGCACATTTTATCTACTGGCATACCGGGAAGTTAACGATGGGGAAATCTG
>NW_020869978.1:325623-343123 GCF_003789085.1 Penaeus vannamei
CTTGCATCTCGCAGCTCAGGAGAATCAGCCGCGGGTGTTGCAGCTCCTCCTTGAAAAGGGGGCCTTAGACTGGAAAATCCAGGATTCTAATTTCTACTTGGCTCTGCATTACGCGGCACAGAAGGGGTTTCCCGAATGCTGCGAAGTATTGATGTCGACAGATATCAAAGACAACAAAGTCAAGCAGCTTTCAACTTGTTTAAAAGATGGCAAAACAGCCCTTATGCTAGCTGCTAAAAATGGCCATCATAAATGTTGTGAGAAACTAGCATCAAACAATATTAACGCGAAGGATAAGTCTGGCGCCACCGCCTTGCATTATGCAGCTTCCGGAGGTTACGAAATCACAGTTTCTGAACTGCTAGCAATGGGAGCGAACCCGAACACGCAGAACCGGAAGGGCAGCGCCCCAGTCCTCGATGCGGCGTCGAAGAAGAGGCCGGGCTGCCTGAAGGCCCTGCTGGCCAAGGAAGTGAATCTGGGTGTCTTCGATAAGCACGGCAAGGGGGTCCTGCACCACGCAGCTGAAAAGAACGCCGAAGAATGCTTGGCACTGCTGTTAGAAATTCCTAGCGTGCTGTCAATCCTGGACCGCAAAGACAAGGACAGCTGCACAGCACTCCACTTGGCCATTAAGAGGGAGGCAGTCCAATGTGCCCTCCTGCTTTTGGAGAAGGGATCCTCGGCGACGGAGGAGTGCGTGGGCGGGATGACCCCCCTCCACCTCGCCGCTGACAAGGGGTATACGATCATCTGCGAGAAACTGTTCACCATGCCGGGAGTGCAAGTCAGCAAGGAGAACGAGATGAAAGCGACGCCCTTGCATTTAGCAGCATTGCACGGATCGGTAGATGTCTGCCAGATGCTGCTGCGGAAGGGGGCGCGGCAGACGGCGGTCGACGTGCACGGGCGGACGGCACTGCACTTGGCGTCCGGGAAGGGAAATGCCAACGTGGTCAAGTTCCTGTGTCGGAAGGGCGTCCCGAACAAGGCGAAGGATGACACCGGGTCGACTGCGTTGCATCTTGCAGCTGCGTCGTCAGAAGGAGCGCTGGAATGTTGCAAAATCCTGACAGCTAACGCAAAGGCACTTAACTGGGACACAGATCGAGACCAGAAGCTGCCGATCGACAGAGCCTATGAAAAGGGTCATGACGAGATCTTCAAACTTCTCCTAAAGAAATTAGTCTTCAAGGATAACCAGGACAATCGCATGCTGACTCTGCATAAATATATGCATGAAGCCTTACTCGCCAAGAGGATGTAGGTATAGCACATGTTTTCTTTCTATATACAGGTATAAATTTATGTTAGAATTTTCATTTAGGAAAAAAAACTACTTTATTTACGTTATACTTGATATACATCATATTTTTTAATGTTAAAGTATAGTATGATTTGTATAAGTATTTTGTTAGATGGAGCGATTCGACTCTCTCTCTCTCTCTCTCTCTCTCTCTCTCTCTCTCTCTCTCCTCTCTCTCTTCTCTCTCTCTCTCTCTCCTCTCCCCTCCCTCTCCCTCCCTCCTCCCTCCCTCCCTCCCTCCCTCCCTCCCTCTCCCTCCCTCCCTCCCTCCCTCCCCTCCCTCCCTCTCCCTCCCTCTCCCCCTCTCCTCTCCCTCTCTCCCTCTCCCTTCCCTCTCCCTCTCCCTCTCCCTCTTCTCTCTCTCTCCCTTTACTGACACCATTCCCTTTTCAGGAGCATTGTGGAGGCCATCATAGACAGCGAGTGGTGGGAATCGGGTTTTACGGGGAAAAATGGCCACCACTGTGAGAACTTCCGGATGCTGGTGATGTTCTACCCGGAGCTGGCTCTCGAGGTCCAAGAGAAGTGTGTCGAACGCGTTTCAAGCTCCGAGACGCGATATGATTTGAGGCTGTACAATGATAACTATTATATCCCAGCAGGTAAGAGGACATTGGAAATCGGTTTATATGCGCGCCGCGCACACAACACACACACACACACACACACACACACACACACACACACACACACACACACACACACACACACACACACACATACACATATAATATATATATATATATATATAGAGAGAGAGAGAGAAGAGAGAGAGAGAGAGAGAGAGAGAGAGAGAGAGGATTCACACACACACATAGATTCATCAATGAGTTCAGATGTGACAACATATAATTTGTTGTTCGCTTGTAAAGGGAACTTCAGTATTAAGCTATGCTTAATTCGTGTCTGAAGTGACGCTATTCTGCTCTAAAAAGCATAATTTTTAGTTATTAGGTGAAGTTATATCTTATTATTATTATTATTATTTGTTGTTGTGTTGTTGTTTATTATTATTAGTAGTAGTAGTAGTATAGTATCATTATTGTTATTATCATTATTATTATTATTTATTATTATTATTATTATTAATTATATTATTGTTATCATAGTTGTTATTAGTATTATGAATATGCAGTTCTGAAATGAAAGTAACTGAAGTTCCCTGGCAGACACGGAGAAGCGTGCCCTCAGCCCCTTCGACCAGGCCACAGGATCTGTCCTACCGAAGGCACAGCACTTCACCGACGGTCTAGAATGGAAGAACTCGCACCCCCTGGCACTCATGGTCTCTCACCACCGCTACCAGAACCTGCTGCACCCTCTCTCCAAGGCGTGGATGCTGCAGCAGTGGAGGTCTTACGCCTACAAGATCTTCCTCCTCTTGCTCGTGTACGAGTTGTTCCTCGTCGGGAGTTTGATCGGGTTCATGGCCTGTGTCGAGTAAGTTTTGTGTGTGTGTGTGTGTGTGTGTGTGTTGTGTGTGTGTGTGTGTGTGTGTGTGTGTGTGTGTGTGTGTGTGTGTGTGTGTGTGTGTGTGTGTGTGCTGTGTGTGTGTGTGCTTGTGCTTGTGTGTATGTATGTGTGCGTGTGTTTTTGGTGTGTACATTTGTATACCTAGCTTGTGTTCATCTTTCTTTACATACAAGTGACATATTTCAAACATTCTTATTCACTCAAGTCATATTATTTAATTCATTATTCATATTTTTTTTCAGCAACTGGAATCACATTGAAACACGCTGCAACTTCACGAAAGACGCATTCGTGTTGGCATCAGAAGAGTACGATTCCTTGAGTAATGACACGAAAGCGCAGTTTGACGAGTGCAATGCAACCGTACCCACGAAATTTGCGTTATGGATAGCACTAATTCTTGTCATGTGTTTCATGCTGATTTTGGAAGCCAATTTCTTACTCAGGGTAGGCTAATATTGCCCTCTGTGATATTTCTCTTATACACGTCAGAATGAAATCTACCATCTGTAATAAGTGAAGTAATTGTATGTATTTTAAGGCTTCTTAGAATTTAAAAAGTCTAATGAATGTTTTTTTTTATGTTTTCCCTTTCTTCAACAGCTGAAGACGGAGTATTTCTTCCTCCCTGGAAATCTAGTGCGGGAGCTTCGGTCAGTTTGCACACTAGTCATTTTGATTCCCCTTGGACTTTGTCAGTACAATTACCTTGTGTTAGATGTGAGTAATGGTTCATGAAGGTTTTTCAATCATCCTGAATATTGTGTCGAAAGTTATAGTGATAAACGTCAGATGATGTTTATTAGAAGTTGGAGAAAAGAATTTTGATTTGTTATTTTATTCTTATCTGCAATGTGTATTTCTTACTAAACAATTCATATTACTTATATCATTGCTAATTGGCATTGTTCTTTGTCAGAAATGCACTGTGTTATGTATCTGATGTATTCTTATTAATTATTTTTTTCTTAGTGTTTAGTATAGGACTCCATGACATATATGCAATCTTAATATTTTCCCTTTTTTCAGATTATACAGTGGCAGTTTGGCATTGCAGCCCTTCTTCTAGGCTGGCTCCATCTCATAAACACGCTCAATGAACTGCCAATGTTGTCTGTCTTCATGCCCATCACAAACAGTTTCATGAAGAGCTTCTTCAAGGTTCTCTTCTACATCATTATGCTCGTTTTTATTTTCGCCTTCATCTTCCATCTCCTCCTTCAGGATCAGGATGCCTTCTTCACTGTGCCACAGGCCATGGTGAAGACTATAGTGTGGATGCTCGGTGATTTGGCTTATGATGACACCTTTCTGGCTGACAAGAGCACTCTCCTTTACCCTGTTATGGTGAACATTCTCTTCGTGGTGTTTGTCACTGTCATTGGCGGTTTCATTGTGAACTTGATCATCACGCAGCCATCCAATAAACTAGATGACTTCAGGGAGAAGGCTTCGTTCCATCTCGCAGCAAACCGAGTTGCTCTCTTCCTCCGTTTGGACATCTGCTTCCCCTTCTTTAAGAAAATAAGGATGACCCGGTTCTTCATAGACAATATAAAGGACCAACACCATAATTTTCTGATAAAGAAACTCCTCATGCTTGACACAAAGGAGGAAGCACCTGAAGCACCCACTCCTCTACAAGTCCAATTGGAAGAACAGAGTAAGCAGATCAGCATGTTACTGAACTTACAAATGGAACAAAAGGAGGAAATACAAGAACTAAAACACCAACTGAAAATATTGGTTAATAAGACTCTGCAGTAAATTCTGAATTCTGATTGTTGAATATAACTTGTTTGCAAAGATACTTATATATAGTATAGAATCTTGTTTTTGTTTTGTTTGTACTGTGCCTGAGCAGTGATTTGTGCAAGTCCTATGTGCTTTGATAAGTTAATTTAGTTCTTTAAAAAGCAATTGCACTCCAGTATATCTTCTTTTGTAATCTCAACTCAACAGCTTCTTCTAGCATTTCTTTGGCCGTAAGGAATAAAATATGTCTACAATGAACAACTATTTTTTACCATCAATATGATTTGTGAAAACAAATGACAGTATAAACAAACTCCCCCCCCCCCCCCCCCAATTGACACCCCTGGTTTCAGTACATCTCTAAATTACTAATTATTATAAGTGCCTGCCTGATTCACGCTGATTAATTTAACGTAACTTTGGTGTATCAAAGTAGAAATCTATTGAAAGTGTTAAATTCAGTGAGAACATATACTTTCCAATAATTGTTAAGAAAATGCTTTCCATTCAAAAGATAAAATCTATTTATAGAAAGATAATGTAATTTAGAAAAAAGAAAGAAAAGAATTTGTATGGAGGAGATAAAGTAGAAATTAGAGTATCATGGGTTGACAAGGAGGAACATAATAGGAAAGATAAAAGGGTATATGTAAAAAAGAAAAATAGAAAAAAAGAGAAAGAAAATAAGGAAGAAAAACATTTAAAGGGAGAGCAAAAGAGAGACTTTTTTTACTTTGACATGTTTATTGAGACAAAAACTGTCTCAAGAGGGGGGGGAGAGGGGAGAGAAGAGAGAGAGAGAGAGAGAGAGAGAGAGAGAGAGAGAGAGAGAGAGAGAGAGAGAGAGAGAGAGAGAGAGAGAGAGTGTGTGTGTGTGTGTGTGTGTGTGTGTGTGTGTGTGTGTGTGTGTGTGTGTGTGTGTGTGTGTGTGTGTGTGTGTGTGCGTGTGTGTTGTGCGTGTGCGTGTGTGTGTGTGTGTGTGTGTGTGTGTGTGTGTGTGTGTGTGTGTGTGTGTGTGTGTGTGTGTGTGTTTGTGTGTTTGTGTGTGTTTGTGTGTGTGTGTGTATGTGTGTGAGGGAGTGAAGGAGTGAGTGCATGAATGCGTGTGTAAATAAATAGATACAAATATGCATATAGACATACAAATACATTTATGTATGTATATATATATGTAGACACTATATAAAAGTGCAGTATTATATATAGCTATAAAGGAAATTTACAATACCAGTTATCACATCAAGTGCCAAAATCTACCGAGGATTTCAGACACAAAGAAATAATGGACATTCCTAACATAGTACCTTTGAACTAATTTATTTCACAACCTATTGACACTAGTAGGACATGTATACAACTCTCTGTGTTCTCGGATGCTAATTGATCAATTTTGTTTATACTTAATGTCCGAATGACTGTGTAGTCAGGACAGCATTAGCTATTGAGCCAATCTGATCTCATCTCTTTATCCTATTCCTTTAACTTACCGAAAGGAAAAGTCCATTTTCATTAGTAAAATAACTTTAATAATATTATAACAACAAAGTCGACAATAATAAGAATAATGTCAATACTACAACTAATAATAATAATATTGGTAACAAAAATAGAGAGTATCTGAAGTGAGTTTTTTATCAAGAAAGATTCAAGGAATGGGGTGACCATGTGAGATCAGGTAGGCCTACTTACTGACAACTTGACTGAAGGAAAATTGACAAAACTTTTTTATCATTGATAATGTCGTTATTTCGGCTACACATTAACAACAAATTTCATATAGGATTTCGAAATCCATTCATTAGCGAATATATAGTAGGCTTTCAAAACAATCTATACTTGGTTAAGGATATAAACTTTGTAAAAATTTAACTAAAACAACCCTGTAAATGTATGTCATTACCTTATCAATATCAATTTCATGCAAAACCATTGCTTCATCAAAATATTTTCTCTCTTAAATTCTGTTGATTAAAAGATGGTATTAATATCTAAGTGAAACAAGTGGATATACATATATCTTCTTTATTGTAAAATTTCTTGATATTTTTTAATGTTAGCTTAATATTAAATATCATCATGATCATCAACATTAAATCATATTAAGGTAAATAAATGTCCATAACAAAAGTAAAAGGTATGAGGGAAAACTGCATTCTGCAATAAATAAGCAAAAGTTGTGCTGGACTTCAATCTATAGCAGTGTTACACTCAATAGCAGAGATCCCTGATGCTCTTAACTCAAGCTTTACGATAAACAACCGAGTTTTTAAACAAGTGACTTGGACATATAAGGTCCATCGAGTTCATATCCCAGCTTCCTGTAGTAATTCCTGGTTCCAACACCTGAAAAGGGATAAAGTATTCCATAGTAGTTCCAATCTGAATCTGCAATACATTTTCTTTTCTAAAATTAACTCACAAATTATATCTACAATAATAACGAAATATCATTTTTACGAACACAATCAATTTTATGGGGAAAACAACTTGCCTGAAATGACAGATATCTTATTGGATCCATGTTCTTCCTTGGCAATTCTCTCCGCTTCTTCCATTAGCAACATTCCGAACCCTTGGTGCTGGAATTTCGTTGGGTCTCTTGCACTCACAGGCACCACCGAGCCATATACATGCAACTCGCGGACAATAGACACTCCTCCTACCAACTCAGGACTGTGGAGTGATGATACGTTATTTATGTTATATGCATAATGAAAACAATTTTACACTTCACAACTTAGTAAAATAAAACTACAAATGTCATAATGTAAGTCATAATCAACACGTACTAAAAAAACATCTTGCAAATCCATTAACTTGGTAGAAACACTTTCTACATTTTATGGTTTCTACAAGAAATATGTCAACTCAATAAAGGTACTCACCGGAAGGTCTGGTCTGAACACTTTCTGAGACGAAGAAGACCAACTAAAATATCCTGATCTGGGTCTTCATATGAAAGGAATGTTTCCCACCCACCGTTAGCAGTGTAGTCACGACGAATGAACTCAACCTGTTATGTTAATGAAAAAAAATAATAAAAATAAATAAATAAATAAATAAATACATAAATAAAACTTAGTAATGAAGAACAAACTAAATTATAATGATTTAGATATTCAATGAAAAAAATACAATAAAAGTATCCCAAAGAAGTCTACAATAAATGAATGAAATTACAAAACAGGATTTTAGCTGTACATACCTCATATGGCCTAACTTTATGATGAATTTCTTGAATGCCGACTTCACGTGTTCGAACATCCCTACACTGCGTACCAAGATCCTTCATTCTGGCTAATGCCAACTCACGGAGATTTCCATGTTCCACTCCAGAACTATTTAAGTGAATGAAAAGAAAAATAATGAGCAATAGGTACTTGTGTGCCCTAAAATAATCAAAGGGTCTTGTTTACTATTAATATTAAATGGATGACAATTAATTTTCTATTATAAGTCCCGCACTTTTGGATGTTTAAGTAATCAGACTATTCTGTTGAAAGAACTGAAGTCCAGTATTCTAAACAATTTCTACACTAAATTGCCTAACTGCAATGATTGTTCTAGGTGTGCACACCCTCTATCAAATTGCAATAAATTAGATATAAGAATACTCAGTAAGGCTAGTTTTTGGCAGTTCATAATGGCAAAAGGTCAACATTTTGTCTCGAAAGACTATGAGGAAGTTTGCAATAATAAAGTCAAGTCTTGAGCCTCCATCAATAGCATCATATGTTTGTTTGTTATTATGACACAGCCATCGCACAGGTTGTCTGAGTACCATCAGAGAGAAAGAGTAAATCTTTTTTTCCCTTGCAATGGCTGAGGTACCCATCCAAATATACTGACAAGTTCCTATTATCAAATATTTTCACAAATATTTGGATATGGCTATAAAATATATACAGTATCTGTAATACCAATGGCATATCTGCATCACCAGTGCAACACCCTTGGCATGAAACTACACGCATGCCAGCCAAAGGCAATGACTTAAGAAAACCAATAGTGAGGAGGGGTCCAAGAGATAATTCCGTCATTCAATTGATCTTTCTATACACCAACCTGACAAGAGGCATGGGGATATCTCGCTGAACTCGGTAAATTCTGACCCATGGAGGAACCAGAGAGAGGATTGTGGCAACCAGATCCACAAGGGTGTTCGGGGGGTAGCTCTTGTATCTTCCCGTCTTCCATAATTCGTACAAGCCTGTTCCTCGGATTACCAGTGTTGGATAGATCTTCAGACCGTCTGCGCGGAAAGCTGGGTTCTCAAAGAATTCCTGAAAGTGAGATGTTGATATTAGTATACATGCAGGTACTTGAGTTTGCCTGTTCCACTTTGTGTCCATACTTCTAGGATTATAAAATATGATATTTTCTGAAGGAAACTTAAATGCATGATAGCATTTTAGTCAGATAGATAAAGATATAGCTATAAATATTATATACAAGTATAAAAAGGTGTGTATATATATAGGTATTTAGAAGTAAATGCAATTAAGCTATATCACGAAAATTATGTTAAAGAATTAGCTTTAGATACTCACAATAAATTGTTCTACATCTCTCTCATAGTCCACATTGGGCAAGTCTGGCATCATATGTGACACAACCTTAAATCCAGCATCCTTCGAGTATTGGAAACTCTCACTAACAGCTCTCACTGTATGACCCCTGGAAGAAAAAAATGCATTAGAGTGGACTCTCTCTGCCTAACCATTATCCACTTATAAGACAGAGAAATTCTGCAAGAGCAGAATAAAGTGGCCGTTTGTTTGAAAAGAAGGGACGGAATCTCCTTTGGAAGACATTTATCAGATGTATATAAAAATTGTGAATCATCAAACTAAAATAATTGAATATGGAGATTGCTTTTTAATATATCTATAGAATATATCCATAAACAACTTCCCAACATATAAAAGCAAAAAAAAAAAAAAAAAAAAAAAAAAACAGCAGTTTTAATAAATGTAGACTATATCTGAATATAAATATAGACTATTTTCTACCAGTCATACCATTAAGTGCACAAGAAAATAACTACACAAAACTCCCCTACAATATGAGATTTATACCTGTTTGTATCCCTTGCTACATCTTCATAGACCGACTGGACTCCTATTTCCAATCTCGTGCAGCCATACTTGAGCATGTCTGAGAGATGTCGCTTCAGGCAGTAGTCAGGACGAGTCTCAATGGTAATGCCTGGAAAGGGAGGATTGAAGTCCATGAAAATATCATAAAATTTTGGCAAGAAGAAGAAGGAGAAAGAAAAACATGTATTTCATATGGAGGGTAAAGGATTCAAGGCCAAACTAAGTCTGTGAAAGGAAATGTCCCAGCAGAGTATGATACTATTTTGTACATAAAAGTAAAAAATCTTATGTCAATTTTCTCTTTCCTTCTTTAACCCATTAACGCTGGTATATTTTGAAGCCAAAAATAAAAGATTCCAGGCGACCCAAAAATTGGCAGGCAGGGCTGCCCTGGAGCCTGCCTGCTCGCCAGCTGCGGCCCGCTGCTGCATCGGAGCGCAAGCCCCTATACAGCATCACACTGGCGGGACGCCCGGTAAAGTTAATTTTTTTTTTATCTCATATGAGGGGCACCCATCGTTAGTGGGTTTAACCAAACCTGACTCTCAAAAAACACATCATCAAAGAGTTAATGTAAATACTGGTATATCATGTACAATCATACTTTCTATTCTTTCTTCTTTATATCAATGTAAAATATAAGCTTCTTCTAGACAAGGAATTTACCTTTATTTGTTTATTTTCAGCACTACATCAGCACTTTGAAGTTATCTTGGTATGTTCATTTCTATTTCCACATAAGAGTACCAATGAACTTTCCCCAATCAAAAGGTTTGACAATGCAGTGGAAGTCTAGACAGATTTAAACATTAATTCCTTCTTGCCAAAAATAGTAAATTCCTTTGCCCAGAATCATACCATTAAACACTTTTATGTGCATTCCGAAGGCCACATATAATAAGGGCTAATAAAAAACAACTCATAAACCTTTGCTAGTAGACATAAACCATGAAAGAAAGCAACATCATTGAGTCATTGGAGCACAATGCACAAGTTATTATCTAATGGAAATATGATACAAAAAAACTGTTTAGAAACTATTAATGATACAATGCATTTTATGCTATTAACAAGTTGGTTTTACTAAAGAAATTTGCAAATAGGTTCATAATAAATATGAGCAAGAAATGGTGATTTAGTATATTAGGTAACACTCAATCCATCTACAATTATGATGACAAAGAAATATCTATCACTTAAATCTCTGAAACTGATTAGGCCTACATATATACACTCATCAACTCACCAATACACTTTGTGTTGCTCCTTTCTGAGTACAACACGGCTTCATCGACACTGGTAGACGAGTGTCCCGAAAGAGCATCATGGAGGTTCCGGATAAAATAATCTCTGTAGTCTTCTGGGAGGGCCATGAATGTGCCGCCCATCACAATGAACTCAACCTTGTCCACATTATGGCCGAGCTGCCTCAACTGGAAACATTGATTGATTTAGCCGAGTGATAACAGAGATAACTTTAAGAAATTTGGAAGTGAGTTCTCTTCCTGCTGTTATTCTCAGGCAGTTCATTCTTGTAGAATTTCTGTAGTTTTCACAGACTAATGTATTATCACTACACATATCATCAAAACCTTACTGGGTTTAGTAGACAGAACAGCATTCATTAATGTTCAAATGTATAAATATGCTACTACCCAGCTACAAAGAAAGTATTTTGTAAATTGGATTTGTGAAACCAATAAAATCTAAATCTTTTCAAATTAATGACTTGATGGCGAACATGACTTCCTTATAGGCCTATACTGAGAGCAATGGATGTTTTATTCAAATACTGCTCAACATCTTACACTTTGGTTTTCTATAAATAAAAAGAGATTGAGAAAGAGAGAAAGAGGACATCACATTAATAAAATAACGAAGCAGCTAACTCCTTACACGACATAACAAAAATAGTAAGTAAATAAATAAACAAATAATCAACTTTTTACCTGCTCTACACGATGTCTAGTTTGAAGGTACGGGTTATACCTGGCCCTAATAGCTCTCATTGAAGTGGGTTCATAGCCTGTGTAGCTCTGTGTTGAGTACTCAAAGTCAGAGTCTGGACCCCCAGGACAGTACACGCATATGTTACCAGTCATGTTAATGTGTGGACAGCGATGCGGTTTGCACATGACAGCAACCACTGCAATCTAATGAGGAAACCGTACAATTAGAGTTAGTAAATACTTTTTCAAGTGCCATAATAATGACCATTATTATCTAAAACTAATTACAATTTAAAGGCATAGTATGTATGCGTGTCTAATATCAAATTTAATGCATCAAAAAAATTAAGTGTACTGATCTCTTAAAAACATAATAATGAGTAAGATACATTAAGAATAAACCTATAACTGACAATAAGAAGTGTATTTATAAAAAGGCACTACATTCTGACATTATTGCTTTATAGCACACATATCAAATGCATAAAATATTGAATAACATTTCATCTGCCACAAAAAATTTACCCCAGAAGCTGTTCGGACAGGCTTCGCTCGCAGCTTTGGAAGGAGGACTTTCTTGTGTTCTTGTGGCACTGCTGCAATAATGTCCACCAGCCTGGGAGATGAGGAGAGTCCATATTTTGATGATATTCGTGTCTTTAGTTTATTCAGATTCACGTCGCGCCCTTCTTTCTGTGCCTTGATGAGCTCCTGCACAATCTCGCCCACTGTTAGCATACGCAGCTCCTCCTTGGAGAGAGTAGGACCTAGAATAATTAAAAAGCATGATTAAGTGATATAAAGGACATTTTACAAGGTACAGAATGGTCAGATATATGTGCAAAGGTCAACAGCCTATAGACAAATCGGTTATGTGCAGAGCAGCATGTCATCATGTACCTATTGTTAGCTAAGTCCCTTGCAAAAGCCCAGAAGCAATGAAACAATTAGATGGAAACTGTAGCAGATGACGTAATAGAGGAAAATCAAATGAGACAAAGGGAACTGCACTGGATTATGGCTTGACAACAGACACTGTATTGAAGTAGATAATCATGTGACAATAGAAGCTGGACCAAAGGGTTGTCAGTTGAAATTCAAATTGGTTCTGTCTTAGCTAGGCTGAGCTCTTTCGCACTTAATATGCAAAATATCATGTCAGTAAGAAAACGAGAGGTGGACAGTGGTCGCAATTCACACCAGTGACAATGAGGATTCTGACAAACTCAAAGGCTGGCCATTGCGGATTTATTGGTCAGGGTAAGAAATAATCTGTACAAGATTTGCCTGGGTTCTATCTTGCGAGATGTCACATAACACCCTGGAAAAGGGGTTATGTCGTGGCATAAAAGCACTTGGCTCTCTCCCTAGCAAACTATCTTTGTTTCAGAGGACCTACACTAACCAAAACTGCTGTAACTGGAGAGAGTTTATGGAACTTCCTGGTAATTAGTCGTCCAAAAAGGACCCAGTAAAAATGCTGATTTTACCAAACCATATGTAGAGAAAAGGGACATAAAAATATTCGGAAGCTCTTAAACACGATCTAATTTCAACACCAACCGATACCCAGCCAAAATAAATATCCCCTGTATGGATAAAAATCACAAATGATAAAGAAATAGACAAAAAGTGGTGCTCATGTAGGTATTAAGAAGGAATTTACGAACCTTTCTTCCGATTCTGTCCCATCTTGGGCGAAGGTTCAGTCGGGACTCACGTTGCGTTGGAGAAGATAATTCCAGTTCGTGTAATGGCGATTTATAGGCTATTTTTCTCCTATTAGTTTGTAGGCTTTTATCGTGTATTGAATTCGTATCAATATCTTATCTGATTTATCATTTCCTATCGATGAAATTTTGATTTAGGAGATTTAGCTAAAATAAGGAAATTTAAGCAACCCATATCTACTTTATGACAACATTACGCAATGTTTTCCTTTTAAATGCAAAATGATAACAATGTGATATATATATATATATATATATATATATATATATATATATATATATATATATAATATATATATATATATATATATTTGTGTTGTATATATATATATATATATATATATATATATATATATATATATATATATATATATATATGTATATATATGTTTATATTTGCACATTATAGCCATTATAGCCCTAAACAAAATAAATTTTTTTTTTTTTTTTCCAACAATGATTTACTGAGATAATTTAATTCCGTCTGCGAAATCCCAAGAGCCGATTTTAATACATTACAGAGTCCTTTAACATGCTTGAATTGTCAGAATATTAAATAGACTGTTAATCATTTCTTCTGCATAGTAACACTGTGTTTCTCAACATATTTTTTCGGCTTTCCAATTTGCACCACTTGGTAGAAATAGAACGTATGCATATACATTGCACATACACCCTCCCCACACACACACATATGTATACATATATATACGTATATGTACACATATATTATATATATATATATATGTATATATATAATATATACATATATATGCATAATATATATATATATACATATATATGCATGAATATATATATATATATATATATATATATATATACATATATATATATATATATATATATATATATATATATATATATAATATATAGAGAGAGAGAGAGAGAGAGAGAGAGAGAGAGAGAGAGAGAGAGAGAGAGAGAGAGAGAGAGCGAGCGAGAGAGCGAGAGAGAGAGAGAGTGAGAGAGAGAGAGAGAGAGAGAGAGAGAGAGAGAGAGAGAGAGAGAGAGAGAGAGAGAGAGAGAGAGAGAGAGAGAGAGAGAGAGAGAGAGAGAGAGAGAGAGAGAGAGAGAGAGAGAGAGAGAGAGAGAGAGACATAGGACCTGATTGTGGCGAGTTGTGGAATCTCCATTTAATAAGAAATCCGCTTATTGATTCAACATACAGTTCGTTGACGCGCGTTGCCCAGGCACCACCAACCGTTTGGATCTAGTTACACCAAATATCTTCATGGCAAAGCTACGCACGATGGCAGTAAATTTGTTAAAATTACCATCAATGCCATGATAACGTTCGTTCAACATCATATTACAGTATAGATGCTCAAAGATAATCATATCCTTTTCCAGACTAAAAGTTAAATAGTTCGTAGAATGCATTGTTTAGTTATCAAAACTCCAAATCATCGTATTTGAAGTCGTGGCATTGTCATCTATTAACCGTGGCAAAACATGAAGCTTGAGTTTGACATGCAGAGGGAAATGGTCGGAACTGTGGTAGGAGTTATCGACTGAGAGGTGTGTGGTCGACCCGTGCATGGCAAGGGAGGGGATACAATGCTCCAGCCATGAGTTTGTGAGCGTACCGTTGTTCAAGCGTGCGTGCGTGTCACGCGAGAGTAAGGAAACGTCGGATATAACAAGATCCAGTGCATTAGACAGCTGACTGAGTTCTCGGTAGTAGAACTTGTTTACATCCGCATTAAAATCCCCGATAATTATTACCCCCCCCCCCTCTCAGCGCCATAGTCGTGAACCACCAATTCAATCTTCCCTGAATACATCAAATACAGAAGAACATTCTGAGTAAAACGGGAGATAGACATTTAGAATAAAAATAAAGAAATTGCCAACGTCAATCAATAACCCAAGCAATCAATCAGTATCAGACGTAACTATTTTGGGTTTTACAAGCAATAGATTCCTTTCATAAAAACGTGACACCGTCAAACCTTCGGCCATTCAGCACTCCCTCCTCAATGTTAGGAATTCGAGAACAAGTCACACTCGGGGTCTACCGTGTCAAGCTATGCCAGGGAACTAGGCAGGAGCCAAGTTTCCTGGAGGACGACTGTAGCAGCTGACTTACATAGAGAGGAAACGGTTGGGAACTTGTTCTTGGCCCTTTCACAGTAAAATGATTACTCAAATTTTCCTGTGACATTGACGAAGAAATTATTAAATAAATAAACAGTACTGTTAATAAGAGATTGCACAGATAGCCCTAATTATTCGCCATTTTGTATGTTACCGTCATCTACGTCGGGCAGTTTTCCGAAAAATCGCCAAATTAAGACACTTTCCTCCCACTCGTCCGAATCCACCACCTTTGCCTCGTGGTCTCTCCTGCACGTGGCAACGAAGGAGGAGTAGGACGGGACTTTCACGTAACCACGGGTCGGTCCTGGTCCCCACTTATTTCGTCTCTCTCTCTCTCTCTCTCTCTCTCTCTCTCTCTCTCTCTCTCTCTCTCTCTCTCCTCCTCTCTCTCTCTCTCTCTACTCTTGCTTCTCTCTGACTATCTCTCTCTCTATTCTCTCTTCTCTTTCTCTCTATATACACAATCTCTCTCTCTCTCCTCTCTCTCTCTCTCTCTCTTCTCTCTCTCTCTCTCTCTCTCTCTCTCTCTCTCTCTCTCTCTCTCTCTCTCTTCTCTCTCTCTCTCTCTCTTTCTCTTCTCTCTCGCTCTCTCTCTCTCTCTCTCTCTCTCTCTCTCTTCTCTCTCTCTCTCTCTCTCTCTCTCTCTCTCCTCTCTCTCTCTCTCTCTCTCTCTCTCTCTCTCCTGCTCTCTTTGTTTCTCATTCCCTCTCTGACTTATTCTCTTTCTCTCTATACATCTATCTGTTTGTAAGTGTGTGTGTTTCCGTTTTTTCTCTCTCTCGCTCGCTCTATCGACAGCGGAGCCCAAGAAATGTGAAAGAGGCAAGGAACTATTTTACTTTTTCTTTAGTCATAAAGGAACAGCTTTTTATACTCTATTCATGCATTAAATGCCATGGACGCACCTGTATGTAATATTGTAGTTGTTGTTATTGTGGTGTAGATGTCATAAAAATATCCACAGGATGATAAACTTTTCTGTGGCAGTCATGTTTATAGTGCACCAAACATCCAAATCAAGCATTAGCCTTTATATCATGTATTAGTATTCGTCTTAGATAATCTCTGTCTCTCTCTCGCTCTCTCTCTCTCTCTCCTCTCTCTCTCTCTCTCTCTCTCTCTATATATATATATATATATATATATATATATATATATATATTGCATATACATATATGATATGTGTAATACATATACATATACATACACATACAATTTATATAATAATATATATATTATATATATAGATTATATATATATATATATAATATATAATATATATAATATATGTATATATGATTATATATGTGTATATATACATATGTATATTTTATATTTTTATTTTATTTGTGTATGTGTGTGTGTGTGTGTGTGTGTGTGTGTGTGTGTATGTGTGTGTGTGTGTGTGTGTGTGTGTGTGTGTGTGTGTGTGTGTGTGTGTATGTCCATGTATGCATCTGCTTAAATGGACATGCACACAAACATTCTGCATATATGCGTACCTATAAATACATGTTTACGTCTGCGAAAAAATACACATTTTAATAGGTTGCATAATGACACTGTTATAGATCCCTTCGCTTCATATATTTCATCAACAAACTGAACACAAACATGGCACAAAAAAAGGAAAAATGAGTATCGTAATTCTTCTTGTTCACCATGACAGAAAATATAATTCCATGTTCAACAGACTACTGTCCTCTGCCACAAGAATGGATTTCCAGAAAATAATCACTTTATCCATAAAAAATGAATCGAAGTATATATTTTTTCCAAAGCATGTACTTGAAAAAGGAAATTTAATAATTTGAAATTTCCTCTTAATTGACATACTGCTTTCAGTAAATCTCATAATAAATGATATCAAAATAGACTGATATACCCTACTTTTCGCTTACCCAGTGGCATGAAAAACCCATGGATAAAATACGCGAAAAAATTATTGTAGATTGTAGGCCGTCGGCGTGTGTCCATGGTTCCTAGTACTCATTTTAGCACAATAGGAAAAAAAAACTGTCCATTTCGTTCCTAATACTATTTATAACGTTCTTAATCATCCACTAA
>NW_020869978.1:348123-363123 GCF_003789085.1 Penaeus vannamei
GGGGGAGGGGGGGCTGCCTTCTTGGGGGGGGGGGCTGCCTTCTTGGGGGGAGGGGGGCTGCCTTCTGGGGGAGGGGGGGCTGCCTTCTTGGGGGGAGGGGGGCTGCCTTCTTGGGGGAGGGGGGCTGCCTTCTTGGTTCTTGGGGAGGGGGGGGCTGCCTTCTTGGGGGAGGGGTACTTGTTTCCTTCTTGGGGGAGGAACTGCTTGTTTTTTTTGGCTGTTTACTTTTCTTTCATTTGGATGATAAGCGCACAATGGAGAATATGCATTATGCTCCTGACTACAGTTCACGTATTTCCGAAGGATAATTTTGCTTCACAAATCTTTTCTGCGCACTCTTTCATGGAGAAATCGGCCTCGCGGTGCGTCTCGTGGTCGAGCCCGTGCTCCGTGTCCCTACCCTGAAACAGAAAAGGAGGTCAGGGATTTGAAGACGGCACGTCGAAAGGGTGCCACCATATCAACCATTCTTAATAGCTCTGGGGATTACCTCTCCCTCATACGTTGTGGTGACTCTCTGGGTCATCAAGCCTTATACTTCCATTCACCTGACATGCTTGGCGCGTTCTTTGCACGATGTCATGTCTCCCGTTTCGGTTTCATTTGGGACATCGAAGCCATTTTTTGGTTCAGTGCCATCGTCCAGTCAGTGGGTACGGTCATTCCCCGACTACGCCTGGGCCGACCTGAGCGCCTGTCCTTGGGAAATAAACAGCTGTACACGCGGGTCGCCCACGGTACTTCCCAACACATCTGGGAGTGATCTTTCGCTCTTCATTTTACTTTTAATCCTTTGTATCATTTTAGGACTTGTGGTAATGTGATCATTATCATTCCCTGGATTAGAGAGAGAGAGAGAGAGAGAGAGAGAGAGAGAGAGAGAGAGAGAGAGCGAGCGAGGAGGAGAGAGAGAGAGCGAGAGAGAGAGAGAGAGAAGAGAGAGAGAGAGAGAAGAGTGAGAGAGAAAGAAGAGAAGAGAGAAAGTGTGAGTGAAAAGAGAAAGAGTGGAAGAGAAAGTGAGAGTGAAAGAGAAAGAGTGAAAGTGAGAGTGAAAGATAAAGTGTGAAAGTGAGAGAGAGAAAGAGAGAGAGATGTGGGGAGATAGAGAGAGAGAGGGAGAGAAAATAAGAGAAGGTGAATGTGAGAGAGAGAGAGTAAAAGAGAACGTAAGAGAGAAAGTGAGAGCGTGAAATTGAGAGAGAGAGATAGATAGAGAGAGAGTAAAAGAGAACGTAAGAGAGAGAGAGAGAGAGAGAGAGAGAGTAAGTGAAAGGGAGTGCGATAAGGAAAGTGAGAGTGAGAGAGTGAGCGAGTGAGAGACTGCCAGCGGTAATTTTAGCCTACATTTACCCTATGGTTGGGCAAAGGCGCGGCTAGCAGATTCTACCGCCGATGTTGGCGTTCAAATAAATGTTTATGTTTATTTTCCTAACGCAAGGTTCACCAACCCCTATGCAAGCACTACTGCACACGCACCAGGACTATGTTAGCATGTGCCAAGGAATTTCCGCTTCATACTTCGAAAGGGAAATGAGTATTGGAAAAAAAAATCAGCCTACTCACTCTTTTTAATTTGATTAAACCACCGCAAGGCCAAATCAAAGGATAAGAAATGGAGTTGGTTTTGCCAGGTTTTCTTGAGTCAAGTATTTTAGGAAAATTTGGAAAACCTGGTTAATTGGCCCATATCCCTAAGCGTTTGTAATTAGTATCTCCATGGTACTGATAATTGTGGCAGTTATGATTATGGCAGTTGTAGTAATGGCGAGAAATGCTGATAATGAAATGATATCGATGACAATGAGATTAATAATGATGGTGGTGATGATGATGTTATGATTAAGGTTATAGTTTTAGTAATATTAGTAATAAAATGATACTACTGATAATGATATTAATAAAAGTAAGGCTAATAACATCAGTAATAATAATAATGATAACAGTAATGATAATGATAAAAGACTAAATTGATGAATAATAATAGTGATAAGGAGGATAATGATACTAATGGTAAAAATTACGATAATGTTAACTGATAATAGTAATGATTATGATAATGGTATTAATTATGGTAATAATAATGATACTGATAACAATAATGATGGAAATACTACTAATAGATATTGATGAGTGTTATAAAAAGTGATAGTGATTGTTGTAGTAATATATTTTTTTAAATTATTATTTTGATAATGATATATGATAATGATCATATTTATATTAGTAATAATAGCAATGAGGTTGACGATGAAAATGATGGCAATGATATAATAATGATGATCATAGAAATAATGATAACAATGGTACCAGATAATGATAATCATAGTAATTATGATAATAATGATATATATATATATATATATATATATATATATATATATATATATATATATATATATATATATATATATATGGAAGAAAACCCACAATGCACAAACTAGATTTATTGATGAAAGTGAGACAACAGTTTCGGAATCGTCCTCGATTCCATCGGGTCTGAAGAGGCAAGGATAAGGATAAGTCCGATATGCGAAGCTGAGCCTCGCCCGGCTATGGGGAGCCCGGCCTGTGCCGACAAATGTCGACTCGATCAACGTGTGTCAGCGAGTGCTGACGCGACAGACTTAGTCCTTACCCACCGTGGTGCCCAGCCACAGCAGTAACCTCCGGCGACAATTGCAACTTCCCCGCCTGGGCGGGGCGCGAACCGCCGACCCCTCGGATGAGAGGCACGTTACCACTGTACTAGCCTGGAGGCTGAAGAGGCAAGGAGAGTAAGCGGTATAAGAAGGAGAGGAGGAGAAGCACTCGGGAACCACGGGAAGGTGAGGACAGGAGAACGGAAGCGAAGGGAGGTCAGATCAGGTCGAAGGATCAGGCGGTCTATGTGACGGGTGACCGGCATAAGGGAGGAGACGAAGGATGTGGGAAGCGAGGAGGCTGTCGGCAGGAGAAAACCGCTGTTCAAGTTGAAATTGGGCAGCAGCTTAATCAGAGAAGATTCCACCAGTCTGCGGGCATGGACATCAGCGGAAGGGAAGAGGTGTGCTTTTCCAATCCATCTGATGGCCAGTGTCCCACTGATGGCAGAAGAGGGCGTTGTTGCTATGTCCCCTGGATACAGCGTACTTATGCTGAGACAGACGCTTAGTAAGACTGGCGCCTGTTTCCCCCAAATACTGCTTATCACAGGAGGCACACGGAACAGCATAGGTGCCCACCTTCGAGGTAGAGGGAAGGCAGGTGTGAACCAGGTTACGACGGAGAGTATTCACCTGGCGAAAGGAGAGTCTGCAGTTGAGAGACTGCAGGGGCCGACGGAGGGAGTAGATCTCCTCAGTGTAAGGCAGGCTGAGGACAGGCATGTGAGGAGACTCATTGGGAGGGGAGTCATGGTAGAAGGTACATGGCGCCCTGGATAACGCGACGTCTAGGACATGGCGAGGATAGCCCAGTTTGGAGAACGAACGACGCAGGAAGTCGATCTCTCCATCCAGGTACTGGGGGTCACAGATGCGGAGGGCACGAAGAAACAGCAAGGTGGCAACCCCTCTCTTCACATGCAGTGGATGGTACGAGAAGAAGTGTATGTACATACCACTTTGCATAGGTTTCCTGTATATAGAAAAGGAGAAAGGATCACCAGAACGATGGACAAGTGTCCAAGAAAGGGAGCTTGTCGTCAACCTCCCATTCCACCTTGAAGCGGATGGACGGAGAGAGAGAATTCAGCTGCGACAGGAAATCAGGAAACAGGGCAGGGTCATGGGGCCAGAGAGCGAAGACGTCGTCGACATATCTCAGCCACATGGAAGGACGAGGGGAGATGGAAGGGAGGAGCTCCGACTCGAACTCCATGTACAGGTTAGCCAGAACCGGGGAGAGAGGAGAGCCCATGGCAACACCGAACGTCTGTGAGTAAAAACGACCCTCAAAGGAGAAGGAATTCGACTCCACACACAGACGAATCATCTGGAGGAAGATTTCGGTGGGAAGAGGAAGACGAGGATCCTCGGCAGGGAGCTTCCTCTGAAGGAAAGCGAGGACGTCATCAAGCGGGACCTTGGTGAACAGGGAGTCGACATCCAGGCTCAGCATGGACGCCCGGCGGGACACCGCGGACACGGGAGATGAAGTCCTGTGAATGGCGAAGGTGAGCAGGAGAAGGTGCCGAGAAGGGGAGTGAGAGACTTAGCCAGCCAAGCCGCCAGAGGATGCGTCACCGATCCCCGGGAGGAGATGATGGGGCGTAGAAGCACGGCCGGCTTATGGGTTTTAGGAAGCCCATAGAAATGAGGGAGGCGAGGGTTAACGACCTTGAACCTCTGGTAAAGGTTCGCCTCCGGGAAACAGGCTGCATATATATATATATATATATATATATATATATATATATATATATATATATATATATATATAAGAGAGAGAGAGAGAGAGAGAGAGTAATAATGATAATTGTTATAATAACAATAATGATATTTATTAATTATTAGGATGATAATGCAAAATAATGACAGTGAGGTTGAAGATGATAATGATGACAAGATAATGGTGAATGATAAAACTACTTTGTTTATATTTCGATAAAAAAAAAAAAAAAAAAAAAAATGCAGAAACTATTTTGTGCATCATGGGATTTTTCTACCATAGTATAATAGTGATGATGGAGATGATAAGGTTAATGATAACAATGATAACAGTAATGATAATGATAATCATGATAATAATAATCATGATGGTATGAATAATACACACACACACATGTATATATAGAGAGAGAGAGAGAGAGAGAGGAGAGAGAGAGAGGAGAGAGAGAGAGGAGAGAAGAGAGAGAGAGAGAGAGAGAAGGAAGGAAAGAGGAGAGAAAGAGTCTGCGCTTGGTCAAAGGTCCCTCAGAAGTTTATGCCCTAACTGCTGAGGATGACCAATGAGAGTGGCGTTCCCACGGCAACGCTGCCCTGCTGACTAGCCACACACCCTGCGCTCATGACCTCTGACCCCCTCCTGACCTGTACAAGACCCTCTACTTCGAGTCGCCTCTCCGCTCGGACACTGCCTCCTTCGTGCTTTCCCCTACCCGGGACTTCTGCACAAACACGTCTTTTACACCAACCTCAGTCCATGATACCAGCTATCAACCACTTAACATCAGTACACTCTGCAACCGGATCATGCTTTTCCGTAAACCACCAAAGTGGGGTCGACAGGAGCCCCTCACAGAGAGAGAGAGAGAGAGAGTAGGGGTGAGAGGAAGAGAGAGAGAAGAGAGACATTAAGATCCAAGAAAACAGTTAAGATAAAAATTCTAGACTCTTTCTAGGTTCTCCATTGCATCCATCCAGACATTCTTGAAATGAACAGAATATACGAGCGAAGAAAGTATAAAAAAGAAAGAAGACAAACTCTTGTTATCTTCAGAGACGAAATTCCTCCTACACTTCATCTAACTACCCGCCGTAGCATTAAGAGCCACTACGCTGCTTTAAATGCCAGAGATTAAGTCGACAAAGGGACAACTGTAAAGCTCAGGCACATTGTAGTAAGCTAAGAGGCCCACCGGATTGATGAATGCTTGGACAAATTCACGTTAAGACTCGGTCAACTCTAAAGTGTATATTACAACACCCTGCATGTAACTTTAGATGCCCTGAAAGACATGATGAAGCCCCTCAGAACTCCTGACCTCATTTTATGGAATCTTCGGAACCTTTTTGCAAATCCCTCAATAGATGGAGACTCAAAACTCATCATGGAACCTGCAATCAACAAACATGAATTGTTTTCTCCCTCAAAGAAGACAAGAAGGAATCCTGAAGAATTACCTCCCTTAACCAAGAAGAGACCCCAATATCCCACTCCCAATCACGGACCAACTATTCTATCGAGCCGTACAACACAAAACGGTCAGTTTTTGTGGGATCCCCGGCAATGAACAGGCAGATACGCTAGTGCACTCCACCGCCTTGTTCATATCCCATCAATCCCAGATTTTCACATATACCAGCCTCTGATTCTTATACTCATTTCAAAACCTTCCTTTTCACAGTCATTCTGGTCTGGTCCTGTCACTAAGAAACTACATAACATTAAACCTCCCATCTCTCCTTGGTCAATAGCAACCCATAAGACTAGACGCTGGGATACTGCTCTTGCCTGCCTACTCATTGGACACGCTCGCCTCACACATTCCTATCTCATGTCACAATCTGATCCACCTCTACGCTCCTCATGCAATGCCCCCCTTTCGAGTCACACATCCTACTATCCTGTCCTCGCTTCACGGCAACCCGCATCTCTGCTGTTCCTCACTACTTCTCACTTCCCCGACCCACCCAACCTATCGGGCATCCTCTCTGAACCCGCTACCTTTTCCTTTGACAACTTATTTTCCTTCTTTAGACGCATAAATATCCTCCATTTGATCTAATTACCCTCTATCCTTATCCCTCCCTCTCCTATCAATGACTTTCCTACTCCATTTACTAACCTATCTTACCATATGACCGTTGAAGCCGAAGTAACTTTGCTCCTTCCTTCACTATACTTTACCATAGTGTTATATGGCCTTTGATGTCTGGCACATTTATTTGTTTAAAACATTAAACATTAAACATCACCTCAGCCACGAACTCCTGCAAGCCCAGACGACGTAATGGGAGAGGAACCACATCAACTTGAGCCTCCTTCATGGCCGCCGTCACAAAGTTAATCACGACCATGATGGAACAAACTTAACTCCTTGAAAAAATAGTTAGCCTGATCGAGACACCCAACACCACAATCTACACCAAACATACAACCCAGCTGCAGGAAATCGCCTTCATCCACGTGAACGAAAACCTTATTATTTATTTATGTTCTGAAGAAAACGATTCCTGTGGCAGGAAAGGAGATGCTTGGATGAAAAAAAAAAAAAAAAAATGGCGGATATTTTGGCGCTGTTGATATCTGTAGTAATATCGTAGTCTCCCCTTAAACAAGCCTAGTCAGAAACTTACGTTTTATTTTTCATTTCTTTCTCATATAAATAATATTCATTATGTAGTCGAAATAATTGTAAGTACTCAGTCATTGTAAGTAAGTCTCAGGAAATTGAATAAGAAGGAAGAAAAGGATTATATAAATCCTCTTATTACACAAACATCCTCACAAGTCTTGTCTTTCGCTGATGAAAAACCTTAACTGACTAAACACGGCTGTACGTACAGTTAAGCTACTCTGAAATACAGCAACAACCACATCGACAAATCCACGCAAAGAGATATCATTTCTCTATTTCGAGGGTATGTTCCCTGTCGAGATTGAAATTTTGATCTGAGATATAACTTGTTTTTATTTCACTTTTTTCTCTCTTACTGGAAAGATGTGTTTTCAAAACTATGTTCGACGAGTTGTAATATGTGTGTGGTAGGGTTGTGCAGCTTTGTTCCTGAGAAAGAGATAGGGGATCCCTTTCCATCTTGTTGATAATGTAAAAATGTAGGCCTAATGTAGTCTTTTTGTTTCGAAAATGCACAAGATCCACCTGCTGTGTGGTTAATGTTTGCGTATTGTAATGGCGTGTGTGGTGTTAACGTCTGAGGCTAAGAAGAGTGGAAGATTATTACAATTAAATATTTTATTAGAATAAAAAGTGGCACGTTGACTTTTTTGTGATTGAGGCAGTGGCGATCATTGTATGGCTCTGCTGGATGAATTGTTAGAATTGTGCGAGGCACGTTGATTTTTTTTTTTTTTTTTTTTTTTTTGATAGAGGCAGTTGCAATCATTATAGGGCCCTGCTGTATGAATAGCGTTATACGGCCGGTTTGTTAGAATTGTGCGAGGCCCGACCCAAAGAATATTCGTATACTTGACATGCATAAATAAAGAAATAAATGCATGTTTATCAGTCTAATCATGCATATCAACCGGGCAAATAGATAGCTAAATGTATATCTATCAGATATATAGACAGATATGCCTTTATTTCTACGTCTGTATTTATGAAAATTTATTGGGTCGGGCCTGGCACAATTTTAACAAACCAGCAGATAGCCACTGATTGGGGATGAATGAATGGATTTTTTTACGAGAATACAGGACCCAACGCTACCTGTCCCGTGACTGTCTTATTGTGTGGTTGAAATGTTAATAGTAAAGTTAGTGATAGAAGTGGACTTGAAAAAAAAAAAAAAAAAATGATTGTCAGCATTCCGGTCAGAAAGGATATACAAAAGATTAATTAAAGAATAATCAAAGTGCTATTAATATATTTTTAACAAAATAAACAAGATAGACTTCAGGGTCTATTAACCAAGAATTAGGTCAAATAGTTGTTTTTTGTTTTTATAGAGTATGGGTTTTGTTAAGTGAGTGGGGGAGGTGTACACGCGTTAGTTTGTATTTGAGATCGTCCTGTCAATTCTAGTCAATGGGCTTGCTAACGTTCAGTAGTGGAACGTTGATCTCGTGCTTGATAGTAAGGACGAGGGCGATCTCCTCGTATTCTGTGACCTTGGTCTCTAAGTTACGGTAGAATTGGGCATTCTTGGTGAGAGATGTTTTGAAATTCTGTAACCAGAATTGTGGAGAGACTCCATCTTTCCCTTGTCAGCCTTTTATCTATATGTTTGGTTGTCGGTTCGATCCCATGATCTTTTTGAAGGAGCTCCAAAATGTTCTGGGGACTTTTGGGTCTTAACACCTCCAGGTGAGTGTTTCCCAGTGTCATTTGTGCGTGGCCTTAATTTCGTTTGTTATTTGGGTCTGTATTTCTTTGTGGTTGCTTGGATTATATGGCCTTGTGTGAGTGAAACGAGGCCATTGCCTACTGTGATCGTATGGTTGCATTCAAAGAGTACGAGGTGGTTTACGGTAAGGTGTTCCATGATGTATATTGGTTTGCCGCATATCAGGAGCTTCAATAAGTCAGGTTCTGATGGAGTGTATAGTAAAGCCATTATGAGACCTTTGCAAACTCGTTAGATAGGGTCAGGTGAATGACAGGTTCTAACTTGGTATTTTTTCTTTTATGTCCTCATGGAGTAGTTTATAAGGGGCTTCCTAGCGCTTGTGGCTTGCACCGTTTCTTGGGATGCCTTTTGGGGCACCACTTTATAATGTCTTGTTTCCAGTTTTTCTTTCTTCTTTGTGTATCAGTGGAGATTTCATTGCTTCTTTGCGGTCGGGGCAGCTGTTTGCAAGTATTTTGTGGATGCCACCACATATTAAGCACTATTTACTGTGCTGGTGCATTCCCTATAAGAGTGTGTCAGATTCACACTTTGAGGACCTGGCCCTGTCTTTTTCCTTGCTTGATCTTAGGGTGGCTGTGCCAAAAGCAGTTCGTACATTGCCAGAGGGGCGTGGATCTTAGAAATTCTAATTGCCAGTGGGTAACATTGGCTTGACTTTATGTAGTTTGATTTGAGCATAAGATCATACCAGTTTTGTTTGCTGCTTCTTGGATTTTTTTCAGAAAAAAGAGCGACAGGGCGAGGGGAAAATACAAAAAGACTGGGGTAAAGATATAGGGCTTACAGAACATAAAGAATAGCAGGATCGCTGAAGTTTTCAGCTTTTCATGGCACGTTTTATGTAATGAATCCCGTTCTTGGATCTATTGCTACAATTTCGAATAAAGAATATTGCCTTTGACTGAATTTACGTGTGTTGCATTAACTACTATTATTGTAATATCTGTTTTGTATGATGTTTAATAAGCCAGTAACATTGAAAATACAAGCAAACCCGGACCTGTACAACAGTTTGTTGTGTCGATTCCACTGCCATTTTGTTTTCTTTGGCATGAAGACTTTCAACATTACAAAGAAGACATCGATCTGCTCTATTGGCTACATGCTCTATAAACTATTATCCAACTAAACAAAACAAAACATACATACGTTTAAAACTATAAGTTTAGTTTAGTTCTAGAGTTTAGCGCGGCGAACAGCAGACACAACAAAACTTTCTAAGGCGCCACATTGTTTTGAAATGTGAGACGCTTTCTGATTGGTTATCCTCAAGCATGACCACAAAGAAGCTCTCTGATTGGCTTCCAGTAACATGTGCCTTTGATAGAGGCAATATTTATAGGTTTGCGAAAACAAAACCTGTAGTTTCTGGTCCACCCATATTTTATTATTATTATTATTATTATTTTCTTCAAAATACAAAAAGATGAAGCGGCGAATCCGAGAAGCAACAAATAAAATTGGTGTGAAATTAGGTTTCTGATGATAATTATTATGGCAATGATAATAATAACATTGAAGGTACTGATAATTATTAATATTAAAGATAATGGAGGTAAAAGTAAAAACACTTAATGATGGTATTCATGATATTTTTTTCTTCTTCAAGTAATGATGTAGGCTCTTCAAGTACAGTTCATATAATGGCTTTACACTCAGCTATTAGTGTGCTAGGAAGATATTTAAAATAACATCTACAATCCCATGATCGGTACGGTGGGGGGGGGGGGGTGAAGAGGGGACTGAAGCCAATGTGTGGGTTGACCCCTGACTTGGACCTGATCCTTCTCAATTTGCATGATCTTTTCTTCTCCTTTCCTTTTCTTTCTCTTCATCCCCGTTTGTCCAGTTCTTAAAGTGTGAGATCCTTGTTGAAAGGATAAAAGATTGGCTTTGTCAGTCCTGAACGACCTTCATACTCCGTTTAACCTTCCCTTTTTATCCTTTTCACTACCATACTAACCTACAGCATTTTACGACCTTTGGTATATAACTTCTTTTGTCCTAACTGTTAACTCATTTTACCCTTTTCGCCATAGTACTCTTATTATAATGCTGTATGACCTTTCGTAATTTTCAATAAATGATATTTAAAACAAATTAAATCATAGCGAAAACTATGAATCTACCATAAGCTACTTTTCAAATTGAATGCATTGGATGGAGTTAATAAGAAGAGAAAAGGAAAAATTATTGTGATGTGTAAAGGGACAGTTTATAAATTTTCATTTTTTCTCTCTCCTACAGGCTTAGGCTACCGCAAGTCAGCACTCATCACGGGAGGAAGAATAGTTGCCTTCCCATGCCTCCAGCGATGGCGCAGGTGAGTCAGTTCTTAAATGAGTCCAAAGAAATTATTAATTCGGGAATGAGTGTGGTTCAGGCTACGTTGACACCAAGCGGATCGAATCGATTCAATTCATGAAGAATCATTTGATTCGAATCATTTTGAATCAGTGTAGTTCCGAGTCACCATCGTGATGCCACACACACACACACACACACACACACACACACACACACACACACACACACACACACACACACACACACACACACACACACACACACACACACACACACACATGCGTATATATATAAATGAATATATACAGTAGCTGGCGAATGAATAAAAATGCTTGGGCAATTCACCATTACATTTGTCATTCAGCTACCAGTTCATGATTGATATGATAGTCATGTACTCTTTCAGCAGAAAGGCAGTGAATCATAGGAGACTGGCGAGTAAAAAGATAATTCAGTCAGGAACAGAGATTGGACTCTTAACTGTTGACAGTACCAAAAAAGAAAGAAGAAAAAAGAATGTACCCTGTACTATGTATAGCTATTAGTTGTTATATTACAATTGGTGATTTTGATAAAGAATAAAATAGTAAAAATGATTAAAACATGCATATATCTTATCTATTTATATATCTATATATGATTGTTTCTTTACTTGCAATATATATAAACAAAACTTATCTTGGTTCCCCTTTTCCTTCTACAGGATGTCACTCAATGTTATGACCTTAAGAGTAACCTCATCAGAAGTTTACACTTCCAGGGAGTTCCCTCACTGTCAGTGGAGTTGCTCAAGTGAGTGTGATGCATATCTTACCCAAATTGATAGGCTTAGAGAGATCAAATTGTCCTTTTGACAAACCATAATGCATCAATCATTGTTTGGTATACTGTATGATGGTAGTATTTTTTTACTCCCTCTTCTATGGGACGGTAAATAAATAGAGTGTTTAATCTTTCTTATTCTCAATTTGAGGTGGTCAGAACAATAAAGAGTTCATATTATTTTTGAAACAATGAGATCCATTCCTGTAGGTCAAGGTCAGCACACAGCATCCAGATATCCTCGAGCGGGCGTGTGAACACTTTCTGCGCAAGTCCACAGTACAAATCGAGGCACTTGTCACCGCCACGCTAGAGGGTCACCAGAGGGCCATCCTTGGTACTATGTCAGTAGAGGTGGTGTTACTGTGCTCGTCTTCTGCTCTGTTCTGTCATATGTGTTTGTACTATGTAATACAGCATTTGCTTTCTTTCTATGTATCATTTGAGAATGAACTCTACTTTCCTCACATGGCATTTTGTGAATTTTAATTCCTGGCTTCCTTTTTTCAGGATATCTATAAGAATCGGAAGCTGTTCAACTCACGTGTTTTTGAAGTTGCCTCCAAGGACCTTTGTAACCTCGGCCTCCAAGTTCTCTCCTACACCATCAGGGATATATCCGATGACGTGGTATGTATTTTTGTTAATATCATAATTATCATTACTATTATTGTTATTGTCATAGGTGGCCACTTGATCTCTGTTGTAAAATGTGATGATTCATGAGTTGGTGCTGGAACAGTCCCACTGTCAGAATTAATGCCTGGTATCTCAATGCAAATTAAACTTGAATCTCATAACCTGTGAATGTCACTTGTCGTGCTGTGTCATCGCTTTTGCCGCAGCGCTAGAGTCTCTCTCGAGCCCAGGCCAAGGCATAGTTGATATGGAAGAGAAGCTATAGCACTAATGTAATTCAAGGGAAGATCAAGAGTGTTGTCCAAGAAGAGGAGAGAACAAATGTAACCAAGTGAATGCAGATTCTTGTACTGTCCACAGTAGTTTTTGGTGAATTTTGTTGCATACGGAAGGCTCCACTTGTGCTCAGCCACCAAAGAGTCAATTTGTTGGACCTAGTGACAGCGCTTGATTTCCCCGTTCCTTGAATTGCTGAGAAAATGTGTTTTGCTTTCTAATATTATTGATGTCTGTATTGTTATTATTATTATCATCAATATTACAGTTATTTTTTGTTTTATTAAAATACTAATATCAATAAAGACTAGAATAATAGAAAAAAATAAAGGGTAAACAGGTGAGATCGATAGAACTAATAAGTGACTCCTTGGTGAATAGTTCGTGGAAAGCCATCTAACTAATATTAGAGTGGGTATGGCATATATTCTTGCCATCCGGGCAGATTGGATTAAGTCACTGATGAATTGACCTTAGAACTCCAGCTCTGGTATAGAAGAATTACACTTACCATGTTCTATGATGTTGGTGCTTCATTTTGGCAACTGCAACAGCACTGGTGCCAAGTTGCATGGAGGTCTTCCACCTTTCTTGGATTACGTCACTGATGCGGAGGAGATCTGAATGGACAACATCTTCAATATTACCCTTTCACAGGCCTTTACGCTGATTATATACTGGTTGTTAATTCAATTCTTGATTTATGCAGCCACTCTGTTGCTGTTCAAACACCAGTTTGTGAAGCATGACTCTTCAAAGTGCAGATTCATGGTCACAAGAGAGAGAGAGACAGAAACAGAGAGACAGAGAGACAGAGAGTTACAGTGATAGTGAGAGCGAGTATATACACACACAACAAAAAAAGACTAAGTGAACAATACCAACACAATAAAATCCTAATTGCTGAAATATCAAGCCCTTCCTAAGCAGTGCCCTTTACCCCACAGGGATACCTTAAAGCACTAGGCATGTCGAGGACAGCGGAGGTTCAGCGAGATGCGAGGATAGGCGAGGCTTTGGCTCAACAGGAGTCGCAGATCCAGAAGGCCTTGGCCCTTGAGGAGCTGATGAAGGCTAAGTATGCCAATGATACTCTGGTTGCTCAGGCTAACAGGGACTTTGAGCAGCAGAAAGCAGCGTACGACCAGGAGGTTATGACAAAGGTGGGTGCAAGGGATTAGATAAAAAGAGCTTTTTGGAGGGCTTATTTTGGTTCTATACTGTGTGCACACACTCGTACAGAATTACATGCCGAAGGTCAGATACAAATACACATACAAACATACATAAACATGGACCCTTAAAAATACACATACGCTCATACACAAGCTAATACAAACACACCAAAACACACACACACACGCATACAGAAGTGCATATCTATCTGCTTATCTCTTATGTATTAATGTGTTTATGTATATTTGTATACATTTGTATTCTCCTATTCTCAGAAAGCAGAAGCTGACTTGGCATATGAGCTGCAGTCATGCAAGATCAAACAAAAGATTAAGGAAGAACAGATGGAGATTGTCGTAAGTGTTCTTGCTAAGAAGCCCTTATTTGCTCATAATGTTATAGAATTACGCTTAACTGATTAGCCAGTGGGTAATCACAACTGAAGCTTAAATGTTCTCTGTTTGAAACCTACTGTAATCAGAGTGTGAGTGGATTAATTCTGCCTACTTTTTGATAGAATGTGGTTGGCATTGTGCATGGTGAAGAGTAGCCTGGGTTCGTTTTGAAGTTTAGAGCTGTTTTTTTGCCAGTACAGTACAGATTTTACAAAATCATATGACCTGATACTTCCCTTTTCATTTACATTCTCAATGAAAGAGTACTTTACTTTCCCTGATTTTATGAAAAATTACTGATACATTTATGAGAGCCAGTGTAAGATTCAGTGACCCTCCCGTATGTGGGACTTGAAGTTGGCAGATGCAGTTTACACCAGTTATTTAAATTGAAATTTGAGATTAGCAGTGTTTGGCTTTTTTTTCTTTCTATAGAAAAAAAAAAAAAAATGCTGAGTGTCTGAATTTGAAAGTTATGTGGATATCCTAACAATTCAAGCTCACACAATAGAAATATAAAAAGTATTACCTTATGACAGGTTGTTGAGAGGCAAGGAAGGATCAATGTGGAGGAGCAGGAAATACAGCGAACTGAGAAACGCTTGGAAGCCACAGTAAAGCAGCCAGCTGAAGCAGAGAAATTCAGG
>NW_020869978.1:385623-398599 GCF_003789085.1 Penaeus vannamei
CATCCTAATTAACCTTATCATTATTATCACGATTATCATACCTATCATCCTAAATAATTGTTTTAACATTTTACCAGTTTTATGGATTAGCACTACAAAAGTCCGATGTATCTGTGTTAAAATCATCGCTAATATTACTTCAATTGTCATATCGTATGAGTGTCGTCAGTTTGAAAAAAGAATTGCATTTATTTATTCTCAAGCCAACTGTTATTTTTATTTGCCTCTGTTTATCTTAATAATAATAATAATAATTATGATGATAATGATAATAGTTATAGTAATAATAGTAATAATGATGATAATAATAATGATGATAATAATAATGATAATAATAATAATAATAATATTACTACTACTACTAATACTACTACTACTACTACTACTACTACTACTACTACTACTACTACTACTAATAATAACAACAATACTAATAATGACGATGATATTGTTTTGGCACCTCGTTCTATAACCCATGTTGTTTTGGCACCTCGTTCTATAACCCATGTTGTTTTGGCACCTCGTTCTATAACCCATGTTGTTTTGGCACCTCGTTCTATACCATGTTTTGGCACCTCGTTCTATAACCCATGTTGTTTTGGCACCTCGTTCTAAAACCCATAATATTTTGGCACCTCGTTCTCTTACCCGTGCTGTTTTGGCACCTCGTTCTATAACCCATATTGTTTTGGCACCTCTTTCTATAATCCATGTTGTTTTGGCACCTCGTTCTATAACCCATGTTGTTTTGGCAGGTTGTTTTGGCACCTCGTTCTATAACCCATGTTGTTTTGGCACCTCGTTCTATAACCCATAATATTTGGCACTCGTTCTCTTACCCGTGCTGTTTTGGCACCTCGTTCTATAACCCCATATTGTTTTGCCCCGTCTTTCTATAATCCATGTTGTTTTGGCACCTCGTTCTATAACCCATGTTGTTTTGGCACCTCTTTCTATAATCCATGTTGTTTTGGCACCTCGTTCTATAACCCATGTTGTTTTGGCACCTCGTTCTATAACCCATATTGTTTTGGCACCTCGTTCTATAACCCACATTGTTTTGGCACCTCGTTCTATAACCCATATTGTTTTGGCACCTCGTTCTATAACCCATATTGTTTTGGCACCTCGTTCTATAACCCATGTTGTTTTGGCACCTCGTTTGGCACCTCGTTCTATTAAACCATATGTTTTCTTTCTATATATTGTTGGTTTCTATAACCCATATTGTTTTGGCACCTCGTTCTATACCCATGTTGTTTTGGCACCTCGTAACCCATAATATTTTTGGCACCCTCGTTCTCTTACCCGTGCTGTTTTGGCACCTCGTTCTATAACCCATATTGTTTTGGCACCTCGTTTTATAACCCATATTGTTTTGGCACCTAATTCTATAACCCATACTGTTTTGGCACCTCGTTCTATAACCCATGTTGTTTTGGCACCTCGTTCTATAACCCATGTTGTTTTGGCACCTCGTTCTAAAACCCATAATATTTTGGTACCTCGTTCTCTTACCCGTGCTGTTTTGGCACCTCGTTCTATAACCCATATTGTTTTGGCACCTCTTTCTATAATCCATGTTGTTTTGGCACCTCGTTCTCCCATGTTGTCTTTTCATAATCCATGTTGTTTTGGCACCTCGTTTCTATAACCCATGTTTGTTTTGGCACCTCGTTCTATATAACCCATATTGTTTTGGCACCTCGTTCTATAACCCACATTGTTTTGACACCTCGTTCTATAACCCATATTGTTTTGGCACCTCGTTCTATAACCCATATTGTTTTGGCACCTCGTTCTATAACCCATGTTGTTTTGGCACCTCGTTCTATAAACCATATTGTTTGGCACCTCTTTCTATAACCCATATTGTTTTGCCTCGTTCCCCACCACCTCGTTCTATAACCCATGTTGTTTTGGCACCTCGTTCTAAAACCCATAATATTTTGGCACCTCGTTCTCTTACCCGTGCTGTTTTGGCACCTCGTTCTATAACCCATATTGTTTTGGCACCTCGTTTTATAACCCATATTGTTTTGGCACCTAATTCTATAACCCATATTGTTTTGACACCTCGTTCTATAACCCAGATTGTTTTGGCACCTCGTTCTATAATCCATATTATTTTGGCACCTCGTTTCATAACCCATGTTGTTTTGGCACCTCGTTCTATAACCCATACTGTTTTGGAACCTCGTTCTATAACCCGTATTTTTTTTGGCACCTCGTTCTATAACCCGTATTTTTTGGCACCTCGTTCCATAACCAATATTGTTTTGACACCTCGTTCTATAACCCATATTGTTTTGGCACCTCGTTCTATAACCCATATTGTTTTGGCACCTCGTTCTATAACCCATATTGTTTGGTTCTATAACCCAGATTGTTTTGGCACCTCGTTCTATAACCCATATTGTTTTGGCAGTGTTATTTTGGCACCTCGTTCTATAACCCATGTTGTTTTGGCACCTCGTTCTATAACCCATGTTGTTTTGGCACCTCGTTCTATAACCCATGTTGTTTTGGCACCTCGTTCTATAACCCATTTGTTCACCTCGTTCTATAACCCATGTTGTTTTGGCACCGTTTCTTATAACCTATATTGTTTTGGCACCTCGTTCTATAACCCATATTGTTTTGGTACCTCGTTCTATAACCCATATTATTGTGGCACCTCGTTCGATAACTCATATTGTTTTGGCACCTCGTTCTATAACTCATATTGTTTTGGCACCTCGTTCTATAACCCTTATGGTTTTGGCACCTCGTTCTATAACCCATATTGTTTTGGCACCTCGTTCTATAACCCATGTTGTTTTGGCACCTCGTTCTATGACCCATATTATTTTGGCACCTCGTTCTGTAACCCACATTGTTTTGGCACCTCGTTCTATAACCCATATTGTTTTGGCACCTCGTTATAACCCATATTGTTTTCGTGGCCACTCGTATAACAAATATTTTTGGCACCTTCGTTCTATAACCCACGCTTGTTTTTGGCACCTCGTTCTACCCATATTGGCACCTCGTTCTATAACCCATATTGTTTGTCGTTCTCTAACCCATATTGTTTTGGCACCTCGTTCTATAACATACACGTAATATTGCCATCCGATACTTGACAGTAATGGTAAAGGGTGTGATGCCACTTATAATGATGATATGGTAATGAGAATAATGGTAATGATAATAGTGATGATGATACTGTTAATAATTCTCATATTTCCTTATTGTTGGGACTGCTATCATCACTTACCCTTTTAAGTAGGCTATTCATAACCCACATTCCCTTAATATAGTTATCATCGGTGAATTATCACAAACACATTTATATGTAATGCATTTAAATGTACATACATACTTATATACAGCACGCACACTTACACACACACATACTTTCGTTTTCTATTATTCTCATACATACATAAACCAACATACTCTCGTTCTCTCTTCTCACACACACATAAACCAGCATACTCTCCTTCTCTCTTCTTCTCACACACATAAACCAACATACTCTCGTTCTCACTTATTCTCATACACACATAACCCACACATATTCTCTTTCTCTCTATTCCTCTCACACATATAAACACAAACACAGGCACACAAACACAGGCGCACGCTACACACGTACCCCTACAACATGGCCACATATGTTGGCACTGAACGCAGTAAACCCCGTGTCCGATCAGCAGCGCCATCTGTTCGCGTTGTCCGGATCCGTTGATTGTTGAAGGGATAACGCCTCGAAGCCGTCGTTGGGGGAAGCCAGGGACGAGTGTTATCCGAAACTTTGCAACCTCTGCAAAAGCTGGGCGAAATTGCTCTTCCTCTGGTTCGTGCAATTCCTCTAGTCTTTTTTTTAAAGATTAGATCCTAATATTTGTGGAAATGCAGACAATTTATTTTACGTCCTTTTTCTTTCCGAGACATTTTTCATGGAGTGTTGGGAGGATTTGTAAAGTAATTTCTGTCGTTTTGTGTTTTTGTTTTATTTTTTCTCTTCTATTTAATCCTCTTTCGTAATTCTTTCAGCGAAGGGAACATTCAAAGAGGAGAGTTCTTATATCAAAGTATTATCCTTTTGAGATAATAAAGTTTGGAATCAGGTTGCTTTTACCGCACATATTTTACATCAAGCTCGGATACACCCTTATCTTTCTCTTATAATTTGCAATAACAATCAAGTTATACATATTTCAAGAACAAACATTATTTAACGAAAATATTTTTGAATACACAAACCCATATGTGAAGTCTCCTGCCTCACGAAGCAAATCTATATACGTCGGTATCCCAGCTTCGGTAATAAAATTCATGCTACCCAGTAATAAAGTACTTATGGAGAGAATATACATTCTTTTTCATATCAACATATTACCAACATCAAAGCTCAATCTATGTCTCATATTGATATCGATATGTGGAGACGATAAGCCATCAAAACGTTCTCATTAACATATTCATATACAAGCCTGAGGGAAGCCAAAAATAGGGGGGTTACAGCACACAAGATTATGTAAATTCAGGAGGCTATATATTTATTGTTCTTTGTTCCATGTACCTCCCTCCTTTCTCTCCCTCCCTCCCATCTCCCTTGCCGTTGTCTCTCATCCTATAGCCCGACCAAATTCGCAGTATTGAATAAACATTGCGTCGCCATAAAATGGAGACTAGCACTCTTTTGGAACGGAGTGCGAATTACAACTGGATAACCTATCTAACGGTCGGTCCGCGAGCCATTCCGGGCGAAGCTTTGATACAAGGATTCGGACAAAGGGCGCTCGACTCTCGGTACGTTTTCACTCTCGCGTGGATTCGGACATTGATGGTACAGTTCCCGTTCGTGTTTCGAATCCGAATACATGTGCCGCCATTCCAACTAACAGCCTGTATCCGAACACAGTTGATACAGTTCCCCCTCTTGTTTCGTATTCAAACATAGTTGACACATACATACTCGCATGTATCAGCATATAGATAACACAATTCCCACTCTCGCACGTATCCGAACACATGTGGTACTCCCCCACTCGCATGTATCCGAACATACATGACATTTCCAACCCTCAAATGTATCCTGACGCATATGACACACACTATTCCCACTATTCCCATGCATTCGCCAAGACATCAGACACAAACCACACACGCACACGAAACCGTACTCTCCGCTCTCATACTTACACGTGTCTGTTTCGTTGCGTGTGCGTGCGAACAAGGCTATCCACATGCGCTTATGGTTATGAAACCTGGCCAAAGCTAGGCAACAGCTGGTATGTAATTAAGTCAGAGAAAATTAAATTCCACGAGATCGCGAGGCTGACGCACCCATCTTGGTCAAGGAGGTTTCGTAAAACTCTCTTAAAAGGCTTTGGTAAGCAGCTGTATCCGGGTGGGAGGCAACAAGGAGCAGAAATAGTAAACATGGTCGCTGTTCTTGCGCAAATCGAGGCCTATTGCGAACGAATTTCTCAGGGAGTGAAGACTTAAGAATTAATAAAAGAAAGAAAGGGAGACCAGTTATCATCGACGCTTTGCCAGCCCTTCAGCCGCAGAAAAGAGGAAAATGGAAAAAGCCAACCGCAGCTTTTCTGTCGCGGATGTGGGCGGGGGGGGGGGGGATTTACCGCTTTCGCTTGCACACGAATAACTATGGAATCTCGGTTTATATCTACAAGTATGTTTATTATCTTTAGGTTTTATCTCTCTCTCGTGTTATCAATCACACGCACAAGAAATATGTAGGCTATATATGAATATATGTACACACACACACACACACACACACACACACACACACACACACACACACACACACAGAGAGAGAGAGAGAGAGAGAGAGTAGATATCTATATATCTGTGTGTGTGTGTGTGTGTGTGTGTGTGTGTGTGTGTGTGATATACATATATCACAGGTTTTCGCAATCTTACTATTGTTTGCGTCGATCACTCTTTGTCCCTGTCATCATTGTTGCAGAAACAGCTCTGTCCTGGAAATAGAATAAGCCGCGCGGTTCAGAAAGAAAAGATAACTTTGCATATCTGTATTAGATCTCGAAGGTTTTGCTTTGTGGATCATATTTCTATAATCTCTAGAACGATCAATTTTTGTTATTATTATTATTATTATTTATTATTATTATTTTTTTTTTTTTTTTTTTTTTTTTTTTTTTTTTTTTTTTTTAGAGGGCCACTATGAATATATAAACACACATGATATCAGTATCAGTGAATAGCGGTTGGTTATAAAGTGATATTGAGGATTAGAGCCAAATATATATACATGTATTTCACAAAAGGAGGTTTTATGGATCGCTTGTCTGTCGTACCAGAATTAAAACTATTTTATTACAATTGTCTACACGCACATTCATACATACACACGCATAAACCCATACAAACATAGAAATACATATATATACTTTATTTGTGTATACATATATATACGCAGTACATATTGTTCCTTACATATTTAGAGTATACTCATTAAAATAGACAGACCGATGGTTACCCTGGCAACCATGTTCTTTACACAGTTTGAGTAGAGAACTGTAAGAAATAAGTAGAAAGAGTTACAAGAAAGAATAAAATCTGTATTTTTTTATATACATGTGCTTTCAGATAAGCCATGGGATACAGTTTGTTTGAAAAATCCCATATGAACCAAAATTGTCTCTTTCGAAAGGAAAGGAATGAAAATATTATTCATTATAAACTACTTTTTGAATTTGCTGGTCTTACAGTAGCGCATTTCACCATTATTAATAAATCTTTCATGTTACTTGCATATTCTAGTAGCTTGTGGCAAAAGATAGGCTCGATAGTAATGACTCTGTGCTGTCAGACACTAAAACTATATAAAACAAAACATTTCGAAAAAGATACACAAACCACAGGATGCACATGAAATAACTCATCATATTTAAAGCAAATCATCTGATAGAGAGGTGGGTGGAGGGAGGGAGTGCCATTTGAACATTCTTCAGGATAAGAACTCTCCAGAATCTCGATTTATAGTCGACAGGAAGCAAAATCAATGTTCCTCCTCAAGGCCAACCCCTCTTTTTGCTTATAGATGGGTCTCTTCGTAAGCACTGCAATGCGGGCATCTGTAAGACTATGCACGCTTTTATGCTTGCTAAGCGGAAAATTACTGTGCAGCAAGATGACTGATAAAGGGACGAGAGAAGATATTTTGCTTCGAAACGACGGGGAGCGAACCGGTTTGAACAAGGTTCGAAATCGTTTCCGAAACTGAGATGAAGCATATACAAGGAAAAGACCAAAGGATTTGTTTTCCGATTCATGAATTCTACAAGAAAAGACAAAACAAGAGTGAAAATGCGAGTGGTGAAAAGAAAAAGCGCATTTATGCTATATCCTTTTGGAAATGCGAGAACACGGGGCGCTGGTAGGTTAGTGATCTAGAGGATCTGTATTGGAGAAGACATAGCATAGTTCATGGTCACAGGGAGAAGACTAGCATTCGGTTTTAATGGTATATAAGATCAGTAGCCATGCAGGTCCAGTGCTTCAATAATTCAGGAGGCTTAAGCTCCGCGGGATCTGTTCTTGCACACATTACAAAACAAATATACAAAAAAAAGAATCTTCATTTGCTCCGTTGTACTAATATTTGTAACTTCGATTTCGAAATTATATCGGATGAGAACAAGATGGAGAAAGTGAGTGTGTGTGAGAGAGAGAGAGGGGGGGGAGAAAGAGAGAAAGAGAGAGGAGAGAGAGAGGGAGAGAGAGAGAGAGAGAGAGAGAGAGAGAAAGAGGAAGAGAGAGAGAGAGAGAGAGAGAGAGAGAGAGAGAGAGAGAGAGAGAGAGAGAGATATATATATATATATAGAATAAGAATTCGTCAAAATGTTTGAAATAAATTACAACTGAATGTTTCCATACATGTAATTCAATAGCAAAAAAAAAAAAAAAAAAAAAAAAAAAAAAAAAAAAAAAAATCAAAAATAGTAAAAAGAAGAAACTTTATAGTCCAGCCATCCTATCCACACACACACATACACACACACAAACACACCCACCCACACACAAACACCCCACACACACAAAACACACCCAAGGACATCCAAATAAAAACACATAAGCCCCCCTATTTATATTTCCAAGTCCCCCAAGATCCCCTGTATTGCGAGCCGAAGACAGAACAAGCAAATTATAGCGCCCTTGAATCTAATAATACGGCGGTTGTATTCCGGGCCGTTGCGAAGCGGGGATCAGCCTCGAATTCTGGATCCATTTTATATTTCCGAGGCGCTGAATTGCTGAGGATCGCGATAAGGAGCATGTGGGAGGTATATGAGGAGCATGTGCGTATAGGAGCATGTGCGTATGAGGAGCAAGTGGGTATAAGGAGCATGTGCGTATAAGAGCATGTGCGTATGAGGAGCATGCGTATAAGGAGCATGTACGTAGAGGAGCATGTGCGTATGAGGAGCATGTGCATATGAGGAGCATGTGCATGAGCATGTGCGTATGAGTGCATATAAGGAGCATGTGCGTATAAGGAGCATGTATAAGGAGCATGCGTATGAGGAGCATGTGCGTATAAGGAGCATGTGCGTATAGGAGCATGTGCGTATAAGGAGCATGTGCGTATAAGGAGCAATGTGCGTATGAGGAGCATGTGCGTATAAGGAGCATGTGCGTATAAGGAGCATGTGCGTATAAGAGCATGTGCGTATAAGGAGCATGTGCGTATAAGGAGCATGTGCGTATAAGGAGCATGTGCGTGTAAGGAGCATGTGCGTATAAGGAGCATGTGCGTGTAAGAAGCATGTGCGTGCGTATAAGGAGCATGTGCGTATAAGGAGCATGTGCGTATAAGGAGCATGTGCGTGGGACATGTGCGTATAGGAGCATGTGCGTGTAAGGAGCAATGTGCGTAAGGCATGTGCGTAAGGAGCAGTGCGTATAAGGAGCATGTGCGATGGAGCAATGTGCGTAAAGGAGCATGTGCGTATAAGGAGGCATGTGCGTGTAAGAGCATGTGCGTGTAAGGCATGTGCGTATGAGGAGATGTGCGTATGAGGAGCATGCGTATAAGGGCATGTGCATGGGAGAGCAATGTGCGTATAAGGGAGCATGTGCGTGTAAGGAGCATGTGCGTTAAGGAGCATGTGCGTATAAGGAGCAGTGCGTGTGTCGTATAAGGAGCAATGCGTATAGGAGCAGTGCGTAAGGAGCATGTGCGTGTAAGGAGCATGTGCGTGTAAGGAGCAGTGTAAAGGAGCATGTAAGGGCGTTAAGCATTGCGTGTAAGGACATGTGCATATAAGAGATGTGGTATAATGAGCATGTGCGTATCAGGAGCATGTGCGTGTTAGGAAGCATGTGCGTATAAGGAGCATGTGCGTGTAAGGGCATGTGGTACAGGAGCATGTGCTATAAGGAAAATGTGCGTATCAGGAGCAGTACGTATCAGGAAGCATGTGCGTATCATGAGCATGTACGTAAAGGAGCATATGCTATCAGGAGCATGTGCTGTAAGGGCATGTGCGTATCAGGAGCATGTGCGTATCAGGAGCAGTGCTATCAGAAGCATGTGCGTAAAAGGAAAATGCGTAAACAGGAGCAATTGCGTATAAGGACATGTGCGTATCAAGGAGCATGTGCATATAGGATCAGTCCGTACAGAGCAATGTGCGTACAGGAGCATGTGCGTATCAGGAGCATGTGCGTATAAGGAGCATGTGCGTATCAGGAGCATGTGCGTATCAGGAGCATTGTCGTAATGAGGTCCATGTGCGTACAGGAGCATGTAACGTACAAGGAGCATGTGTGCACAGAGCATGTGCCGTATGAGGAGCATGTGCGATCAGGAGCATGTGCTATCAGGAGCAGCGTACAGCATGGGCGTATCAAGGAGCAATGTGCGTATGAGGAGCAGTGTAGAGGACATGTGCGTATGAGGAGCAGTGCAATGGCATGTGCGTATCAAGGAGCGTGCGTATCAGAGCATGTGCGTATAAGGAGCATGTGCATATAAGGACGTGTAAAGGAGCATGTGCGTAAAGGAGCATGTGCGTATAAGAGCGTGTGCGTGTAAGGAGCATGATGTATATAAGGAGCAATGTTGCGTGTAAGAAAACATGTACGTATAAGGAGCATGTGGTATAAGAGCATGGCTAAAGGAGCATGTGCGTAAAAGGAGCATATAAGAGCATGTGCGTGTAAGAAACATGTACTATAAGGCATGTGCATATGAGCAGGCCATGGGAGCAGTGGTAGAGGAGCATGTGCGTATAAGAAGCATGTGCATATAAGGCCAGTGCGTAAAGAGATGTGCATGAGTAGCATGTGCGGGTGAGGAGCAGTGCGTATAAGGACATGTCCACTATAAGGAGCATGTGCAAAAGAGAGCGAAGGAGCATGTGCGTATAAGGAGCATGTACGTAGAAGCATGTGCGTAAGGACATGTCGTGTAAGGAGCATGTCAATAAGGAGCATGTGAGTATAGAGCAGTTTAAAAGCATGTCGATCGCGATAGCCAGTATTCCAGGACGAAGCCTTCACAGATGCAGGACGGTGCAGATAAGGACGTGTTCTTTTCCCATACAGATTTTCTTGCGATTTACAGATTTTCTATAAAAGTTTCCTATAAAACTGTTACTGCTGTGTAAATAATACAAGTCTTTCATAACAACGCTAAACACGATGATGATAAAAGAAAAGAACTTTAACTTTACGACACGAAAAAAACCTTCGTATATACTGAGTGTGTGTTTCATACATGAAACGTTTCCCCACAAATCACGCTTATTAATAAGAGTGATAATGTATTTTTTTTATCTGTATTTTTTACCGGTTCTTTTTCTCGGACTGTTTTTTCATCTTAAAAATGTTTTCACGTTTTTATTTTTTTTTTTAATTATTATATATATATATAATAATATACTTTTTTTTTTTTTTTTTTTACTGCGTCCCCATGAGAATTGCAATATGCTGCCTGTGCTTTTTGTAGTAAGAAATGTCTTATCTTCATGAGAATTTCTACAGACCCCGTTTATAAATACATCCATATCTTTATTCAGATCAAATTCATGGGCACAGATAAAATTATGAGAAAGCGTCTTTTTTATCGCATATCTTACCAGTAGAGAAAGTGTCCTTAAGAACAGTTTTATACCTGTATGTGATATCAAACTTCCTTTATCGGGCCGGTCAGAAAATCGTTTTATTTCATTTTTCTTTCGTGATCTCAAACATTCCTTCCCTTCGTATATGAGATATTCATTGCGGCAAACGAATTTAATATAGAAAAAAAATGATATAGAAAAATCACCATCGATATAATCCTTCCTCCCCACCTGTAAAATCTCTATTTTAGATTTTCCACAAAACAAAAAGGCAAAAAAAGAAGAAAAGAAAGAAAAAGAAAAGAAAAGAAAAAAAACATATGTGAGAAAAAATGAGTTAATTTTCTTATCATTACCACTATTGGACTATTCTTGCATGGTTATCTATACAAGTCTGCATACATGTATCTATATTTTCCGTTTAGGTGAAATAACCGAAAAATGCATTACATGATAAAAACAAATGAAAAGGAACCAACTATTTTTCTTTCTTCTCTTTGTTTTCATTTCATTATTTTCTTTCCTCCATTTATCTCTCCTCTGGTTCAGCGCAGAGCTCTAAAAAAGTGCAGAGCGAAAGTTTTATCGCAAGTTTTCTATAAGATATGGGGGGGGGAATGAGAGGGGACAGAGCGAGGGCTTTTTACCCTTGTCTGTCTTCAACACACCACACGGGCACCCCAACACACATATATATATGTGGTGTGAGTGTGGTGCACACACACACACACACACCAACACACACAACACACAGGGGTACAACACTACACACACACACACACACACACAACAATACACACGACACACACACACATATTCGATCACACAACACACACACTGGCACACACACATATATTATATATATTATAATAGTATATAGGGTATAGTATAGTAATGTATAGTATAATATAGTTAATATATATATTTAAACACACACAAGACACCACACACAACACACACACACACCGAACTCACACCCAGTACACACAACTCACAACAGCACACACACACCACACACACACAACACGACACACAGGAGGACTTGTCCGATCACACATATTATATATATATATTAGTATTACTATATATTAGGTAATATAATATATATTATATAGTATATATATAAGTATTTACAACACATACACACACACACAACACACAACACACACACACACACTCAGCACACACACACACACATATATATATATAATATATATATATATATATATATATATATATATATATATATATATATAGTACATATATATATATATATATATATATATATATATATATATATATATATATATATATATATAATATTATATATACATAATATATATACATATATATATATATATATATATATATATATATATATATATATATATATATATATATATATATACACATATATATATTTATACATATACACATATATATTTTATTATACACTATATATATTATACATATATATATATATATATATATATATATATATATATATATATTATTATATATATATATATATATATATATATATATATTATATATAACAGACCGACATATAGAGTGTGTATTATCACAACAAGATTGCCTGAAAATAACATTACACTTACCCTTCTCTTCGACGCCGAATCGCTCCCAATTCTGAACGGATTCGACCCTCAAATCAGTTTCCAGCTGAACACGAATCCCTCTGACCGTATACCAATAAAAGAAAAGAAAGGAAAGGAAAAGAAAAGAAAAAGAAAGAAAAGAAAGAAGAAAGAAAGAAAAGAAAAAAAGAAAAAGAAAAAAGAAAGGAAAGAAAGGAAAGGAAAGGAAAGAAGGAAAGGAAAAGGAAAGGAAAGGAAAGAAAGAAA
>NW_020869979.1:17500-22500 GCF_003789085.1 Penaeus vannamei
CAGACCGAGCTTGGACTATATAAACCACAGGGTTTTATATTTATTAAGATTAATATTGAATAGCTAATTACAAACTTTTTTTTTTTAATCTGCCATCACGAAGTTAGATAAATTCAATAAAGTGCAAAGAAAAAAAAAATCTATCTATCTATCTATCTATCTATCTATCTATGTATCTATCTATCTATCTATCTATCTATCTATCTATCTATCTATCTATCTATCTATCTATCTATCTATATGATTAGAGAAAAACACATACACTCTACATAGGTCTATTAAGGTCATGGAATTTATTATTCAATATCCAATTAAGCTTTCCTAATTACATATTCGAAATTCCAGACCTCAATAACTTTCCTCTTATCAATTTCATAACTAGGTAGTAATTAAAGAAAATTACATTTTTTTTTTTATCAGTAGTTCTTAACTCTACCTAACATATGGAGTATTTTTTTTTTATAATAATAGATTTAATTGCTATGCTATCTATTTATAGCCCTCCCTTAAAAAAAAAAAAAATGTGTAGCGATATTCTTACTAATCATATAAAGTATAATATGATATTAGCTTTTGAAATTACATATGCTCCCATCATAACTGAAATTAAATTTATTCTAACATTTTTGTAGTAGTTTCTTTATTCATCTAATATATATCTCTCATTAACATAACTTCTCATTACAAATGAAATTAATGTTTCTGACATTCTAGGCTACATAATTTGTTGCTTGTAAAAGATATAAACCGCTTTACATTCGGCAAAAAGTAGATAAAAATGTTGTACTTTTTCACGACTAATGTTTAATATCCTCATCGGGTTATACAATTGGCCAATAAAATTATCCGATAACAGTATCAATCAAGCATCAAGTCCCGACAGATGACATTATTTTATTCATGAGCGTAATGAAAAAAAATCCGAATCCATCCTAAAAAGGTAATGACATTAAATTTTCTCCGCTGGTGTTGGGGAATAAGCTTTAAGACTGAAGGCTAAATGCAATCATGGTACTTTTTTAAGTGACTTTGCCTCGGGTATCTTTTTTTTTTAATGTGCTGATGATATTAATATGAGAAAGTACAAAAGTGACATGTTATTTTTCATATGCTCAGTTACAAACTTTATATACTCTTATATATATATAATATATATATATATATATATATATATATATTATATATAATTATATATATATATATATATAATATAATATATAAACATAAAAATACACATGCATATAATATATATTATATATATATATATATATATATATATATATTATATATATATATATATATATATATATATATATATATATATATATATATATATTATAAACATAAAATACACAGAGACGCAGACACACATATATATAATATATATATATATATATATATATATATAATATATATATATAATATATTTATATATTATATATATAATATATATATATATATATATATATAATATAATACACACACACACACACACACACACACACACACACACACACACACACACACACACACACACACACACATATACACATATGCACACTCTCTCTCTCTCTCTCTCTCTCTCTCTCTCTCTCTCTCTCTCTCTCTCTCTCTCTCTTATATATATATATATATATATATATATATATATATATATATATACACACACACACAGTGTGTGTGTGTGTGTATGTGTGTGTGTTGCGTGTGTGTGTGTGTGTGTGTACAGTATATACGTATGTATGTATTATATATTTGGATAGGTAGGTAGATGTGTTAATGTGTGTCACTTTAGAAACTAGGATGATTTCTGGATGAGACGCTCTCTAACAGCACCAAAAGAATAGAGGTGTTGCATGTGAAGAATAACTGATAAATGACATAAAAACAGTTCAGATATTACGAATCCCACACCCTGAACAGCGACCAGAGACGGATAACACAGTCCACAAGTCACACGTTTGGTCCACCATTTAATGCCTCTCGCTTGTATGGACTCCCTGTACTCTGCCTCCCGCCTCGCTGTCCTCGACCAACCGACAAACGTCCTTCGCGCCCTTTGAGTCAAGGCTTTCCGGCCGGTTGCCTGACTGCAGCGTCGCAATCTGCCCAGAGTTGACGGGGCTTTGCGTGACTGAGGAAGAACGAGGTGCAGGCGTAATACTCACTATGTGGGGCTCCGGGAAGGCTACCCACTGGCGGCTTCACACACCACCAGTGTTGACCGAAATGTATTTTACTAAGTGCAAGGCGGTTTATGTATTTATCTATTTCTTAAAGAATACAAAGCAAGGGTATATCATCCATGCCACCCATTCGCCGTTTGTACTTAAAGACGAATCAAACCACATGTACTTAAATATATATATATATGGATATAATATGTATATATATAATATAACATATACATATATATATATATATATATATATATTATATATATAATATATATATATATATATATATATATATATATATATATATATATATATATATATATATATATATATATATATATATATATATATATATATATATATGGATGATGTGTAACACATTGTCATATTCCTTTTGAGTTTATAAAATTTAGTTTTTGAAGATGTCTAGGAAAATAAAATAACCGATTTATAACTGTTATTTATGAAGTATTGGGGTCACATAGTCTTCTGAAACGACGTGAATTACCATCGTGGTAGACTCGTGCCCATCGGGTGCAAAGAGCAATTCACTTTTTGAAGCAGAGCGACAAGCCATCGCCAATCTTGAGGAAAGAGAGGTTGATTCTCTGGTCGTCCTTCAGCTTTTCGTTGAGCTTCCTTATGGCCACCGTGTTGGGGGTGTCTTTAGAGGGGTCGACCACAGCCCCGTCTAGGAGCGTGTTGTCGAAGGCGATGACTCCTCCAGGACGCAGCAGGGTGAGGCACAGTTCGTAGTATCGATCGTAACTGGTCTTGTCGGCGTCGATGAAGGCGTAGTCGAAGGTGCCGGCTTCTCCGCCGTCGACGAACTTCTGCAGCGTCTCGGCAGCCGGAGCGATGTGCAGGCGGATCTTGTCCGCGACTCCGGATTCCTCCCAGAACGGCTTGCCTGGAATATCGGTTCCTTGGGAATGGCGTCTTGGGGTCGTGGTGTCACAGGTTATTGTGAGATATTCCGAGGGATTAGCTGTGTTTTAATGACTTTGCAAATGTGGAAATGCAAGAATATCTGCATAATTCATTTACTCTGCTCTGATTTGTTCGAAAGTTTCGTTACCTATGTTGGTATACTCCTCACTGATGTCCAGGGCGTGGACCTTCCCCTCAGGAGGCAGAGCCAAGGCGGCGGAGAGGGAACTGGCGCCGGTGAACACCCCGATGTCTAGCACCTGTTGAGTGACGAAGCAAAACAGAGCTCACCAAATGACCGAGAAAATAGGAATATACTTGAAAATGCATGGAATATCAAATTCTAAAGGAAGCACATACACTCAGTCACATTTATAGAAATACGTATCTGTTGATGTTCTAAAACAGTTTCAAGGTTATTATTACTAATGTATTTCTAAAAAAAATAAACAGAAAAAAAATACAGTAACAGCTGGCAATAATATCATTTCTATGAGTAGATGTGATAACGGTAACGGTATTTTTTTTTAGAGTAGATGTGATAACGGTAACACTATTTTTAGAGTAACCCTTTGTCGTTAACCCAAATATAAAATGCAGAGAAAATGCAAATTAGACAATAAAACATTAATACACACACACACACACACACACACACACACACACACACACACATAAACATGTGCGTATGCGTGAATACTTGATGTCCACCTGTAAACAACACTCAACAGCCAACTCACTTTCTTGGCCCCGATCGCCTGCATTATGTTGGAGTTGAGCTGCAGAACCTCGGGAGCTCCCAACATCGCGGCTCTACTGTGCTGCAGAGTGACGTCATTCAGGCGTTTTTGCACGTCGGTTAATCTATCAAATCATGAATATATGCAAATATATAATTATGTAATAATTAACTATAAATAAATATATATAAGTATATCTATATGAATATCAATCAATCTATCTATTCATCTATCTATTGTTATACATGTATGTATGTATATATGTATATATATATATATATATATATATATATATATATATATATATATATATATATATATATATATATATACGGGTGTGTGCGTGTATGTGTGTGTGAGCTAGGTTTGAATGTGTTAAACACCACAAAGTAAACGCACACGCGCGCGCGCGCGCGCACACACACACACACACACACACACACACACCACACAGATATACCATATATATATATATATATATATATATATATATATATATATATATATATATATATATTAATATGTGTGTGTGCGTGTCATTTATCACCCCTACACAACAGCTAAAGCAAAACAGACTAAAACTCCAAACCTCAATGAATTCTTTACACAATACTGCACCAAAGGATCCGCGTTGTAATAACTCTTCATAGAAGACATCTTCAGGGATCTGTAGGAAGAGAAATTATAAATACACATATATAACTTAAAAGCACATTGGAGATATATACAAATTTATATACATAACAGGGAGGTGTGTAAACTATATGTATATACAATGACCCAAGTTATATATACACATATATAACTTCAAAACACAAAGAAGATATCTACAAATTTATATACATACATAGAGATGTGTGTAAAATATATGTATATACAATGATCCAAGTTATATATACACATATATAACTTTAAAACACAAAGAAGATATCACAAATTATATACATACATAGAGATGTGTGTAAAATATGTATATACAATGCCAAGTTATATTACACATATATAAACTAAAACACAAAGAAGATATACAAATATATATACATATATAAAATATATGTATATACAACCAAGTTATATATACACATATAACTAAAACAAAGATATCTACAAATCTATATACATATATAATGTGTGTAAAATATATGTATATACA
>NW_020869979.1:37500-55000 GCF_003789085.1 Penaeus vannamei
GTGTTATGACAACGAAGCAACAGATGATGAAAGCCCGGTACTTGGCCTATCCCGGTATTCATACTCACGAATGGAAAAGATAAATAAAGTGATTTGCTTAGAAAATATATGGAGATGTAATTTCACATTTGTTAATTACATTCCTGCATATTAGACAGTATGAAATACTTCGGATATGACGAAACACACTTGTTATACCATAAATTTTATGTGATAGATGTTACCAGAGGATGGAAAAGGTATCCGTTTGTAAAAACATCAAGTGCAACAGTGTTTTTTTTCTAGATACTGGTAAATTATACGTTTGTCCGAAGACTGTAAATGAATGCACACTTAGTACAATATGTGCACCATTTGACGCCCTAAAAGTGTCATTCTTTCTCTACCAATGTTTGTACACATTAATGCTGCGGTTTCTCTGGCCTTATCTTATAGTGGGATGACACGCGGGCGCAACAAATAGATCATTATCTCTAATCAACAGTCACGTGACGTCCCTCCGGCTGTCATGCTTACTATTACTTCTCAACGGGTTTATCATGCGTGGTCTGGCACCAAACCATGCCATGTCAACATTGCATAATATGTAATAAATTCTCAGTATGGAATCATTAATACCTGCGAAAAAATGTGATGAGGGCAAAGGACACTAGGTTATGCTCGCCGAGTTCCCCTAACGAAATAATTTAGTTGATAATCCATGACCTGAGAATAATTAAACATCGTATTTCAGTCTTTTAAACTTACATGGGGCTTTACTGTACGGCAGAAAGGATAGGCCTATACCACTAGAGACAATAGGGAGAAACACAACGCTAGCTATGACACTCCCAAGCCGTTGTTTACGTACCAAAGCCAGCAGCCCGGGGCCATACGAGCTCCTACCGGGGACCCACCTGAGCCATCCTGCCCTTGTCTCGAGCTCAAGTTACGTGTCGTCCGACCGCGTTCGAGAGCCTGGCTTCGTACGTTCTCAGTCACGTGGTGCGCGAGCGATCCTGCTCTCTCTCCCCCGTATTTTCATAAATAAGTCAGCAAGAGAGAAGAATCAATTAATAATATCTATCAGAAATAACTTCAATATTCAAAATATCAGAAATAAGAAACGCTTATCTATCAGAAATGACCGTTTTTTTCTCATTCGCGGCTTATTTAGGATTTTTCTATGCACAGTATTTATTCTTGTGTTCAACGAGTGATTATCAATTTGGTAGTTATACATTCTACATTGGTTTTGGAAACGTATCCGTAAAAAAAATCTTTATGAACATCAGAACATGTTTTGATTATGCTAATGTGTCTTTTTCTTGAATGTAAATTACGTAATTAATATCTTATACATATACATATTTTTAATTTCTCTTCTCACAGGATCCTGAAGATGTCTATACTGAAGAGTTACCGTAATCCCGACCCTTTGGTGCAGTATTGTGTAAATCATTCATTGAGGTATGTGTAAATTCATTGTAAATTCATTAATTGTAAATTGTAATTGTAAAGTCATTAATTGTAAATTGTAAAGTCATTAATTGTAAATTGTAAATTGTAAATTCATTAATTGTAAATTGTAAATTCATTAATTGTAAATTGTAAAGTCATTAATTGTAAATTGTAAATTCATTAATTGTAAATTGTAAATTCATTAATTGTAAATTGTAAATTCATTAATTGTAAATTCATTAATTGTAAATTGTAAATTCATTAATTGTAAATTGTAAATTCATTAATTGTAAATTCATTAATTGTAAATTGTAAATTCATTCATTGAGGTATATATGAGCTATTGTATGAGTTAAGTATGAAAGGATGAGGTATGTATGAAGTATGGATGAGGTATTGTAAATTCATTGAGGTATGTGTAAATCATTCATTGAGGTATGGAAGTTAGTCGATCTGTTTTACTTTAGTTATATAGAAGTGTGATAAACATATTTCTCTCTCTCTCTCTCTCTCTCTCTCTCTCTCTCTCTCTCTCTCTCTCTCTCTCTCTCTCTCTCTCTCTCTCTCTCTCTCTCTCTCTCTCTCTCTCAACACACACACACACACATACATACATCGTGTGTGTTTGCATGTGCGTGTGTGTTTGTGTGCTTATCGTGTGTGTGTTTACGCGCGAGTGTGGGTATATATTTGGCACCTTCAGCCCCCATACGTATATATATGTATGACTATATGTATATAAATATATATGTACATATAAAAGTATATATATGGCTATGTATACCATATTTATATATATATATTATATATATTTATATATGTATATATAAGTATGTATATATGTATATTATAGATAAACACACGCATAGATAATAACTATACATATGATGTGATTTGAATATGCAATGGATAGATCAAATGCCTGTTTTTCGTCCTTTTAACAGATTAACCGACGTGCAAAAACGCCTGAATGATTTGACTCTGCAGCACAGGAGAGGCAGAATGTTGGGAGCTCCCGAGGTTCTGCAGCTCAACTCCAACATAATGCAGGCGATAGGAGCTAAGAAAGTGAGTTTGGCCGTTTGAAGTTGTTTACGAACTGGCATGAAGTATCCACGTACACAGGCTCTGGCTCTCTCTCTCTCTCTCTCTCTCTCTCTCTCTCTCTTCTCTCTCTCTCTCTCTCTCTCTCTCTCTCTCTCTCTCTCTCTCTCTCTCTCTCTCTCTCTCACGCACATATATGTATATATGAATATATATATATATATATATATATATATATATATATATATATATATATATATATATATATGTTTATGTAATTTGTATTTATCTGCATTTTTTACTTGTATCTGTATTTCTATAAATGTGACTGAGTGTATGTGCTTCCTTTAGAATATGGCGTTCTATGCATTTTCAAGTATATTCCTATTTTCTCGGTCATTTAGTGAGCTCTGTTTTGCTTCATCACTCAACAGGTGCTAGACATCGGGGTGTTCACCGGCGCCAGTTCCCTCTCCGCCGCCTTGGCTCTGCCTCCTGAGGGGAAGGTCCACGCCCTGGACATCAGTGAGGAGTATACCAACATAGGTAATGGAACTTTCGAACAAATCAGAGTAAATGAATTATGCAGATATTCTTGCATTTCCACATTTGCAAAGTCATAAAACACAGCTAATCCCTCGGAATATCTCACAATAACCTGTAATGCCACGACCCCAAGACGCCATTCCTAAGGAACCGATCGTTCCAGGCAAGCCGTTCTGGGAGGAATCCGGCGTCGCGGACAAGATCCGTCTGCACATCGCTCCGGCTGCCGAGACGCTGCAGAAGTTCGTCGACGGCGGAGAAGCCGGCACCTTCGACTACGCCTTCATCGACGCCGACAAGACCAACTACGATCGGTACTACGAACTGTGCCTCACCCTGCTGCGTCCTGGAGGAGTCATAGCCTTCGACAACACGCTCTGGGATGGGGCTGTGATCGACCCCGCTGACCAGACTCCGGACACGGTGGCTCTCAGGAAGCTCAACGAAAAGCTGAAGGACGACCAGAGAATCAACATCTCCTTCCTCAAGATTGGCGATGGCTTGTCGCTCTGTTTCAAAAAATGAGTTTCGTTTTTTACATGCTAGGCACAGAACTTCCCAAATGGTTATTAAGATTGTTTAGGAGAATGTCGAAACCTTAGTCATAATTAGAAAATGTGACCAAGAATTTATATAAAAAAGGTTATAAAAGTCTGCTGTTTTTGCTTTCCTATACATCAAAAACTCGATTTATGATCTGGTAAGAAATATGATAATGTACAAACATATATATGTATTTATGTAGATATATATGTCTGTATATACAAAGTGTTCATGTCTGTAAACACACACGCACACATACACACACCATATATATTATATATATATATATATATATATATATATATATATATATATATATATATATATATATATATATATTTATATATACTTATATATACTTATATATACTTATATATACATATATATGAATGTGGTTGTGTGTGTGTGTTTATGTGTGTTTCTACACAGATATACATAGTTTACATTTTTCATTTTGTTGCGTCTGCAATCACTGCAATACACACCGACCGAAAGGCCCTCGTACCTCGCCGGCGTCTCGCCAGAAGCAGATCGAGAGAGCTAAAAGGCATTAAAATAGGGAAACGACGCCATTAGTGGAGATCTTATGATAGATGTGGGAGGAAATTGCAATACTAAAACCTGCCATTCATTTTTTTTTTGCAAATAACTTATCATCCTTAAAACTCCGAAAAATTGGGAGAAATTCAGCAATTCTGATACAGGGAAAATAAGTGAAATGAGAGTGTGAACGTATGATAAAACTTGAGGCTGAGATTATGGTAAGGGGGAGACAGTATTGTCAATGCTTCATTATCTAGTAACACCAGTAACGAGGTAAACTTATACTAGATTTACCTTTAGGCTGAGATCGTTAGGTACGAACACATCAGTTCTCGGTGCGTCCCAGATATTTCCTGAAGACTTACCACTTTTACGAACTTGCAAGCTACACATGAAGACAAGAAGGGGCCGCATTGGGTGGTGGCTTAGCTCGTTTTGCTTTCCTTTGGCGTAGCTTTTCATATATGGTCAAAAGAGTTGCCACATCATAGGTCAGATGAAAGTAATCCAAGGTTCCTAGTTTATACAAAAAAAAAAAAAAAAAAAAAACCCGCTTTATATATTGTTTTTATATATAAGTATAAAAGAAAAAGAAAAAAAAATGTTTCCATTACAGTTCACCGAAGAAGCTGTTCAGTATGTAGCCCTCTTTGGTTTAAGGAAGATTTAGGAGTGAAAGGGAATGGTAGAAAGGGAAAGGGAAAGGTAGAGGGCGAGGGAGAGGAAGAGGGAGAGGAAAGGGAAAGGGAGAAGGGAGGCGAAAAGGAAAGGGAAGATGATAAAAGGGGGAGAGCGAGAAGCACCTCTCACGTTTGGGGGGATCCGTGGAATTATTACGTCCTGCTAGTTATTGTCATTGTTACTACTACTAAAATCATCATCATTATCAATATTATCCGTATAGTTATCATCATCATTATCAATATTATCCGTATAGTTATCATCATCATGATCATTACTATTATTACTAACCATTTCTTTGGGTGTCTGCATGCGCAAAATGCTATTTCTGGGAGTGAACGAGATTACTAGAGAACCAAAGTAGCATTCACTGGTCCTGTGGTACTGTCAACCGATCGTCTCGCTCTGTCGGGCATGGGAAGAGAGCGCTGAAGGCCGATCTGTAACAGTAAGCTACGATAGATCAAAACCACACCAAGAAGTCGTACTAAATCTCTCTCTCTCTCTCTCTCTCTCTCTCTCTCTCTCTCTCTTCTCTCTCTCTCTCTCTCTCTCTCTCTCTCTCTCTCTCTCTCTCTCTCTCTCTCTCTCTCTCTCTCTCTCTCTCTCTCTCTCTCTCTCTCTCTCAATCTCTCATAAAGCACACTTGGTTATAGAGCGGTTAGCGGTTTATAGACGTTTCCTGTTTAACGAAAGAGGCAATATGTGTCTAGGACTGGATAGTGGAAATTCATAATCGAATGAATAATGATGTACTGCTTTCCCCCTTATACACAGAAAATACCAAGCCACATCAGTTGAAAGCCACATTAATTAACTGTGGGGAACGAATATTTAAAACTCTTTATGATGATAAAATGCATAACAATAGTGAATTACCTTCAGCGTTTAAAATACTGTTACATATCTAAATTAGAATAGATGTAAGCTCCTTAGGGAATGGGCGTGACATTTAACATTATTTCACATCTACTGAGGCACGGACGACTACGTAACCTGGATCTACGATGAACTGTATTCATGTCGACAAATGTAGAAAGGTATGAATGAGAATGAATATCTTCACAATGCAAGAGATGTATTTGACCGGTTTCGAATATATTTTGTATTTCTGACGGAGATATATTCGAAAAAGGTCAAATACATCTCTTGTATTGTGAAGATATTCATTCTCATTCATACCTTTCTACAACTGTATCTACAAGTTCAGAAGTTATATAATTCCAAATCATCCAAACCCTCATGGGAGATGGTTTTCAAATTGCATCCATAACCAATACGACTAATGCTTTATCGAAAGAAAGAAAGAAAGAAAGAAAAAAATCAAGTATCCTTTGGGCAGAATAGTCAAAAAAAGGAATAAAGTTGTCCAAAATCTCCCTCTCCTCCGGGATTAGTTTGGAATCTTGGAATGGAAGAAAATGCGTCGGTTTCAATGGGAAGCGCACTTACTTCGACTAAGTATCTTAATGACGAAAGTCTCGAAAGGATGAATTGAAATCAGCTGAGCGAGTGGCTCTTCGGGAGACAGGCCGCAAAAGAAGAAGAACAAAAATGCAGGCACTCGTTATGCATTAATTGATGAATCAATGAATACGTAAGATAAATGAATACATACACACACGCGCTCGCGCATATAAACACACACACGCACACATTTATATAAATAAGGAAAATGTGTATGATATTGACAATAGTAATGATAACAATGATAACACATACACACACATGCATATATACATGCATTTACATATATACACATAATGTATATATATAAATAGATAGATAGATAAAGATATATAAGAAAAAATGCTGAAAAAACATATTTAACAAAATACATGGGAAACTCTGCAGCCTGTAGCTAATGCTAGAGAAAAAGTTATGCAATTTGTAAGGAAGCAGTATATGAGCGTAAGGAAATATGGAAATTTATATCTTTATCTTTATATCACCACCAACTAAAGATAATGACTCAATTCTCTGAGTGAATCCTAATAATCAATTCAATTCCACCATATAGTTACCAGTCGTCAATAGTCCTTACTACATACAAGATACATATCATATTAATAATACTGCTGCTAATGATTATGATGATGAGCGTTTGGGTTATACCGAAAGCTTTTAAGTCAGGATTCACAGCTACACAGAAAAAATATCGTTAGTAAATCATGCCAGGCATTTTGACACGAACAATGAAGAAATATAGTTGTTAACGGTACCCAACTGTTGGTATCCCTGGTTTTCCATATTACTTTTGGGTATGTGTGGCTCATCTGAATATTGCAAGGCATATTCCTTTCCTTACGAGAGTAAAATAATTTCACAGTGAATCCATACGAATTCCAGAACTATTTGAGACATGAATCAAAACGAGGTAGTTTCGAAACCCAAAATACCAACCCTTCCGTATCACAAGGTTCTGATCGTTATTGAATGCTTCGACACTCCTCATAACGAAAGTTTTCTGTGTAGATGTACAGTACGCAGTATAAGCATTGCAGGCAAATTTCACTCGGTTGAAACGTTTACAAAGAAAAGAAAAGAAAAGAAAAGAAAAGAAAAGAAAAGAAAAGAAAAGAAAAGAAAAGAAAAGAAGAGAAGAGAAGAGAAGAGAAGAGAAGAGAAGAGAAGAGAAGAGAAGAAGAGAAAAGAAAAGAAAAGAAAAGAAAAGAAAAGAAAAGAAAAGAAAAGAAAAGAAAAGAAAAGAAAAGAAAAGAAAAGAAAAGAAAAGAAAAGAAAAGAAGAGAAGAGAAAGAAGAAGAAGAGAAAGAGAAGAAAGAAGAAGAAAGAAAAAAAAAAAACATACATTTAGCAATACTAGAACCTGGAGACATTCGGAAGTTTCTAATGACTCTTTCTATTACGAACAGAGAAAACGAATTCTAGTTGTTCTTAAGTTCTTCCATACAAACTACTTGTGAGATCTAAATCGTCACATTGGCTTGTTTGTATATGACTTGGACTCCAAATATACAATTGGAAAAAGCATTTAAACAAATTGGGCATTTGTAGCGGCTGTCAAAATCAGATCGTCCATTGTTTCAGATTTTACATATCAATATAAAACACTTTTGAGAGCTGGTGCACTGTACTTGTGAATGTGTGAGTTATAGATCTTATTTCTAATAAATGTCCCGTGCTAGGTTTTGATATAAAGTGACTCTTGCATCTAACTGGTGTTCAACAGTTCAGTCGCAGCATGTCAGAACTATTACACGTTACTATTTCCTTATTGAGCTATACGTAAATGTAAGAGCAGGTACACACGTTAATTATCCTATGAATAGAAAGCTCCTCGTCCTCCTTAACAGTTTTTGACTTTCAAGAATGGAGATTTTCATTAAACTATGAACATACCACGACTACTCAAGTTAAATCCTTAAAAAGATGATTATGGCTGAACGTATTAACTTTTTTCTGGTACTCATGTGAATGAAGTCTCACAATTGATAATCAGTTCTAAACAGCATCTTATGATTATCTTTGTTTAACATAATCGTACCTTAATTTTGAGGACTTACTGGCTCCATCAGAGTATGTAAATGGGAAAATACATCGTTTTCAAAGCCCTACCGTGTTAACCCCGATATTATCCTGAGAACACACACACACACGTAAATATAAGCATACACAACATACACAAACACATATATATATACATGTACACAATACACACCAACACACACACCACACACAATCACACATATTTAACAACACTGATGGTGAAAATCAGGTTATTATTGCAGGTATTGTATTTATTGCTGATCATATTGTTTCCACACCTTAATATCCATAGCGATAAGGTCCAAAGAAGCCAAAGGCATAAGGGCGATAAAGGCCATAGCCATAGCCTCCGTAGTGAGGCTCTGGTTCGGCCTCAGCCTCCCTCTTGCCGATGCCGTGGGCGTGGACGTAGGAGTGGGCGTGAGGGGCATAGAGGTATCCGTAGGGGTAGCCGTAGCCTCTGTAGTAATGCGGTTCGGCTTCTCGTTTGCCTACAGCATGTGCATGAGCAGGGACTCCAAGGCTGTAGCCGTAAGAGTAGGAGGGGAAGCCGTAGTATCCAGCGTAGCCAAAGTGGGGCTGAGCTTCCCTCTTCTGCTCTGCTGCCACTGCGACAGCCAACAGAACTACGAACTGGATGCATATGAAATTAGTAGGACAGAAAATAAACTTCTATTACAATAATAACACTACTACACACACACATATACATGCATATGAATATATGTATATATATGTATATATTATATATATATAATACAGTATATATATACATATATACATATTACATATTTATACATATTTACATACACGCATATATATAATACTGTACATATACATCTTTACAAAGTTGTGGATGCTGCATTTTTATATACATAAACTATAGATTATGTAAAATAAAATTTGCTTATCGGGAATTGATTGTTATTCTTTTTATATTCTCTGCAACACAGCAAGATCTGACTTACTATGATCTTCATGACGGCGGGTTGTCAGCGTGGAGTGATGAGTGAAGGGACGGACTTGGCTTTTATACTCTCCAGCCTCAGCCAGTGTCACGCATCTGACCAACAAAGCTGAAAGACATGTCAATCAGCATCGTCCACTGGTTCAGATTGGGCTGAACATAATCTTGTAGATACATGTAAGACATTTTGTATTGTATTTGTAAAAATATGTTCAATATTTGAGTTTTTATATGTGTGAGTTTTCTGTATAAAATGAATTTAATGACAACTATTTGTAAGGATACATAATGTCAAAAAAATCCTCGAAAGATTCCTATTTGTTTTAATTTCAGTGCAAACGTAAGAGTTATTGCACACAAAGATTAAATATTGTAAATGAATTATTCGTGTTAATTGTATTCTGAAATTTATATATATAAAATCATATCAAAGCATGGTTTCCTTTTCATTAATATATATATATATATATATATATATATATATTATATAGTGTGTATCATGAATATATACATATATAATTAAATATGTATGTATATGAATATAAATATATATATACATTCATATATGTATATACATATATACACACTGTTATATATTTATGACACATATAGAAATACTGCACGTTTATGTCAATTTGTTTATGTACATTGCACATATGCTACATGACTTCATTTAGATAACACATATATGGATGTCTCCTCTCTACTATATATATATATATATATATATATATATATATATATATATATATAGTATATATATATGCTATTTTAATATATTTTATTTATTTTTTATTTATTTATTTATTTTTTTTTTTTAAAAGAATTATTTTACTGGATGGATTAATATGTCATACTGCATATGGCTGTATATGTAAGAAATTCGTATACCTGTATCTGTAGGAATCTTATTTAACAGAATGTCAGATAATGCTCTTGAAGTGACTGTTAGTGAATTTATTAGTTTAACCTTCATACAGATGTATGTTGAAATGTTAATGCAGGTGATTATATATACATATATTTTATTCTGACACTACTATTGATAAATCCTTGAATTTGGTACTTCGCCTTATAATATATGTCTATTGTAAGGAAATGCATTTCCAGTTGCTTTTCATATCATATCATTTGCATATCTTTGTCGGTGAGCTATTATTCACCGAAAAGCAATTATCAACTGAAAACATGCCTGGAAAGCAACCACAACCGAATCTGTTGAACTGCATTGGCCTTCTTGTGTAATGATGAATAATGATAATTGCTGTGCATTGTTTTTACTGTGCATTGTGAGACTTTTTTTCACATCATGCTAGGGCAGTTTTTTCCCAAATTTCTTCGGGTGCGACCCTAAAGACAGTCTTAGCCTGGGCTAACGACCCTAAATGTGAACATGTACTAATATATTTAGCCATTTTCATGGTAGTTATACTTGCAGCTGTATATTAGCTTACATTATTCTATGCTTCTATAAGTTTACATACGAAATGCAAGAGACGGTATCATATACTGTCACTTGCCTTATGCATTAATTTTTCACTCATTTTACTTCCTGTCAAGATGTGGCACCGTCACACGAGTAGTGTAACAATATGAGTATTGCTACTATAATAAAGTGAGTAATGAGTATACATGCCAGGCATCAACATTGAAAGTAATATTGTGTAAATAGGAGAATGGTTAAAGCGTGATCAGAACGGGGAATAAGACACATAGCTTTGAGTCCAACGAATAATGAATAGAGATCACATCGGTTCATAAAGATAATACTTGAACACAGGAGTAAATCAACAAGAGTAGGTGTACTTAACAAACCAAACTTCTGAATGTGCTCTAATGTAGGAATTCACCCATATACTCAATAGTTTTGTATAAAGCTCTTGGCCTTCACGTCTTGGTTTTTGAAATTTCCTTCATTCAAAGAGTTTATTAAATCGCCTTTGTAATGTAATACTATAAAAATATCAGACGATGATATTTAATACTTTTTTCTTGAAGAGAAAATAAAGGTATGAATAATCGAAATGTCTGGGAATCTAACAGAGTACCCATTGGTGATTATTACTGTATGCTCGCGTTTGCTTTCCTGACATTATCCTATTTTCTTTATTATATATACAGTTTTCTTTTGTCTATTTATTTTCTAGGGCCCACGCAATTGAAGAGAAAGACAGGTTAATCTTGCAGGTCATTTATTGATTGATCTTTCCGTTATTTTACATGTCAGTATCCGTAACGATAAGGTCCAAAGAAGCCAAAGGCATAAGGGCGATAAAGGCCATAGCCATAGCCTCCGTAGTGAGGCTCTGGTTCGGCCTCAGCCTCCCTCTTGCCGATGCCGTGGGCGTGGACGTAGGAGTGGGCGTGAGGGGCATAGAGGTATCCGTATGGGTAGCCGTAGCCTCTGTAGTAATGCGGTTCGGCTTCTCGTTTGCCTACAGCATGTGCATGAGCAGGGACTCCAAGGCTGTAGCCGTAAGAGTAGGAGGGGAAGCCGTAGTATCCAGCGTAGCCAAAGTGGGGCTCAGCTTCCCTCTTCTGCTCTGCTGCCACTGCGACAGCCAACAGAACTACGAGCTGGATGCATATAAAATTAGTGGATAGAAAATAAACCACTATAATAATAACTAAACTACACACACACACACACACACACACATATATATATATATATATATATGTATGTATATGAATATATGTATATATGCCTATATATACATATATGTATGCTTATATATATAAACAGTATGTATATACATATACATGTACATGTATACTTATACATATGTTTACATACACGCATATATATAAATACTGTACATATACAACTTTACAAAGTTGTGGATGCTGTATGGTTTTTATATCACATAAACTATAAATTATGTAAAATAAAATTTGCTTATCGGGAATTGATTGTTATTCTTTTTATATTCACTGTAAAACAGCAAGATCTGACTTACTATGATCTTCATGACGGCGGGTTGTCAGCGTGGAGTGATGAGTGAAGGGACGGACTTGGCTTTTATACTCTCCAGCCTCAGCCAGTGTCACGCATCTGACCAACAAAGCTGAAAGACATGTCAATCAGCATCGTCCACTGGTTCAGATTGGGCTGAACATAATCTTGTAGATACATGGAAGACAATTTGTAGTGTATTTGTAAAAATATGTTCAATATTTGAGTTTTTATATGTGTGATTTTTTGTATAAAAATTAATTTAGTGTATGGTAACTATTTATTCGGATACATAATGTAAAAAAAAAAAAAAAAAAAAAAAAAATCATCGAAAGATTCCTATTTGTTTTAATTTCAGTGTAAACGTAAGAGGATTGCACACAAAGATTAAATATTCTAAATGAATTATCAAAGCATGGTTTCCTTTTCATTAATATATATATGTAAATGTTGATGTGAGTATTGTCATGAATATATACATATCTAATTATATACATATGTATAATATGAATATGAATATATATATATATATATATATATATATATATATATATATATATATATACACATTCATATATGTATATCCATATATACACATGTATATATATTTATGAAACATACACACGTATAGAAGTGCTGCACGGTATTTACGTGTTTATGTAATATTAATATATATCTTTGTCAATTTGTTTATGTACATTGCAAATATGCTAGATGAGTTCATTATAGATAACACATGTATGGATGTCTCTCTCTCTCTTACTATATATATATTATATATATATATATATATGCATGGATGTATATGTATATTTATATATATACATATACATATATATATTAACACGCGCGCGCGAATATATATGACTGTAGAAAATTTTTTATTTTATTTTTATTTATTTTCATTAAAAAAAAAAAAAAATAAATAAAAGGCATTATTTTACTGGATGCATTAATATGTCATACTGCATATGCCTGTATATGTAGAAAATTCATATACCTGTTTCTGAAGGAACCTTATTTAATAGAATGTCAAATAATGCTCTTGAAGTGTTAGTAAATTTATTAGTTAACCTTCACACAGATGTATGTTGATGATAATGCAGGTGATCATATACATATATTTATTCTAGCACTACTGTTGATAAATGCTTGACTTTGGTACTTCGCCTTATGATAAATGTCTAACTAAAGTGATATAAAGAGATTCATTTCCAGTTGGCTTTCCATATATCATTTGCATATCTTTGTCGGTGAAATAATATTCACCGAAAAGAAATTATCAACTGAAAGCATGCCTGGAAAGGAACCACAACCAAATCTGTTTAACTGCATTCTTGGTGTAATGGTGAATAAAGATGATAGTTGTGCATTGTTTTTACTGTGCATTGTGAGACTTTTTTTCAAATCATGCTAGGCAGTTTTCCCAAACTTCTTCGGGTGCGACCCTAAAGACAGTCTTAGCCTGGGCTAACGACCCTAAATGTGTGAACATGTACTAATATATCTAACCATTTTCATGGTAGTTATACTTGCAGCTGTATATTAGCTTACATTATTCTACGCTTCTATAAGTTTACATACGAAATGCAATAGAAGGTATCATATACTGTCACTTGCCTTATGCATTAATCTAGGAACAGTTTCTTCAACAAGCTGTACTCATTTTTACTTCCTGTCAAGATGTGGCACCGTCACACGAGTATTGTAACTATATATGAGTATTGCTACTATAATAAAGTGACTAATGAGTATATATGCCAGGCATCAACATTGAAAGTAATATTGTGTAAATAGGAGAATGGTTAAAGCGTGATCAGAACGGGGAATAAAACACATAGCTTTGTGTCCAACGAATACTGAATACTCGAATAATTGAACACATCCTAATACTTTGAACAGCATGTATCATAAAGTACAAACGACTCAATGACTAGTAGTGCCGTAATGTATGTGAGGTGGAAAGCCATTATCCAGTCAGTAGCTATGGTGGGGCGTAAGGTAGCCATAGTTCCCTCTTCGGTTGCTCTGCCTGCGTGGGCACTAAGTGTCGTACAGCCGTAAGCAGTAATTACAGAGCTGAGAAACATATAAAATTAGTATATACACACCCACACACTCAGGAAAACATGCACACGAACACATGCACTTCCATATATGTGGTTATATTACACACACACACACACACACTCACACATATGTAAACACTTGTATATGTGTGCACATACATAAATGTATATACGCACATATATGTATATATACTCACACATATAGATATGCATATATATTTATAAAGTATATTTAGAGAGAGAGCGGGCGAGAGATGTATCTATATCCATCTATCCATTCATCCATTTTTATTGTGACTGTGTGCGTACGTATGCGTATTATTATGTATCCAAACTTGCTTATCATGACTTTCAAGTCTATTGAAACTGATTTGAAATTCTTGTTAGGAAATAATACAATTCTCCGTATATTTATGTAATAACATAGAAGATGTCTTGTTAGGAAATAATACACTTCTCCGTATATTTATGTAATAACATAGAAGATTTAGTAGACTTACTATGATCTTCATGACGGAGGGTTGTCAGCGTGGAGTGATGAGGCAAGGGACGGTCTCGTCTTTTATACTCTCAGAACGCCCTCACAGCGCCCACGGTCACGCCTCTGCGTCCCTTGAATGACAGAGTGAAAAGAAGAGGCGAATCGGAAAGAGGGAAGATAGATGATAAAAAGACTATCAAGAAAATATGTAATGCACACGTCAAAATGGCTTTGAGTTTCTTTTATTATGAAGACGCATAGAGTGACATCTCGTAACAGATGGATAAAAAAAGTGAAGAAATGCAGTGAAGTTTAACAGCCTCAGACAATACACGCACGTAAACTTACACTCCCAAGCATACACTTGCACACACATACACACAGAAATGCATCTGTGTAATAATTACAATCATATAGATGATGGGGATGGTGATGATGATAAGGATAGTGATAAGGATATGCCACATACATATATGTATATATACACATATGTTTATATATATATATATACACACACATATAGATTGATTTTACTGTGCATTGTGAAACTATTTTTCCACAATACACTAAGGCAGTGTTTCCCATTTTTTTTTCGGGTGCGACCTAAAGACAGTCTTAACCTGGGCTAACGACCCTAAATCTGAACATGTAATATATCTAACCATAGTCACGGGGTGAATACGTGGAGGATTTTCTAAAGGATAAAGTTTCCGTTTGCACTTGAGGGACACGATACCAAGGATTCATACTGATAAGTGTCATCTGAACCCCCCCAAGAAGATATATATCCGATAACTTTGATGGATTCCATAGGAGGTAACGATATGCCACAACCAGACCTCAAAGAATGGACAGGATGAAGTGTATGGATTCGAGAAGAATTTATGGAAAAAAATAATTTGGTCTGTGTTTGTGAATCGTGAAGTAAAATTTGTCCTCATGGAGTTTGGTGCTGTCACAAGACCACTGTTTAAGACATCAGAACATGTTGGCTTAATCATATTTAGATAAGATGTGTTTTGACATACGTGTGTTGGCAGGCATATCATGAGTGTATTGAACAAAGTATACACAAAAGTAGGTGACACACACTGAGATCGCTGATGGACAGTACAAACAACTCTGCCATGGAAACGAGAGAAGCGGCAAACGGGATCGTGGACAGGCGGCGAGCTCTGTCCCCAGGGAGTGAGGAGACGCCCAGGAAGAGGCTTAAGAATGAGGAGGAAGGTGGGGAGGCTGTGAAGAAGGAAGCGAATGCGATGCAGCGGAAGAAACCCTCAGCGACTGGTACTAGGACTGTCCCCTGGGAGACGCCACTGATAGTCTTACACATAACGTAGTTGATATATTAACATAAGTAAATTGATAAATAAACATAACCTAGTGCGTTCCATCAAGAACAATTGACTGAGACATATCACTGAGGGAAGACTGGATGAATCATATTATTTTGGGGCTGAAGCAGTATCTTCGGGGCTTGGCCGTCTTAATTCCTAATGGGATCATCATCAGAGTAAGACAGTTACGTCTGACCTGAATCCATACTGTTGGCGATATGCGGTTTTAATCATATATCCGCAAAGAAATCTCCCGTTAGTCTTGATAACACAGGGCAGATGTTGGCCGGCTTAGCTCTGCTTCCCTTTTTTGCACAAAGAAAACGTAAGTCAACTTGTAGAAGTCAGGCGCCACACCAGATGACATCGACTCCTACCAGGTTTTGGGTATGGGCGTGCTTAGTTCTCTATTGCAGACCTTGAGGAGGATTTTCATATACGGTGGTTTGTTTCTCTTTATCTATTTCCTAAATATGTTTTGCACACACACACACAAACGTAGGCCAACTTGTATAAGTCAGGCATCGACTCCTACCAGGTTTTGGGTATGGGCGTGCTTAGTTCTCTATTGCAGACCTTGAGAAGGATTTCCATATACGGTAGTTTCTCTTTATCTATTTCCTAAATATAAAATTCTGACGGCGATGTGAAGAAAGAAAGAAGAAAGGCCTGAGTATCTAAAATGATTCACAACAATTTTCTAAATTTATGTTTTAACTACATGATTGCATGCAAATGATAAGATAATTTATAAATCAATGAAGCCATGGCAGAAATGAAACAGAACATTCTTGATTTATCTCTCTTTAGTTGAATATTAATGGCTATCTTGTCTAACTGTCGCTAATTGACACTAATACCAACAGATGATAAGTTTATCAGGTACATAACGCCCCTTAAGAAAAAGAAAAAGAAAAAAGAAAATAAAGTAAGAAGGAAAGGAAGAAAGAAGGAAAGGAAGAAAGAAAGAAAAGAAAAGAAAAGAAAAGAAAAGAAAAGAAAAGAAAAGAAAAGAAAGAAAAAGAAAGAAAAAGAAAAGAAAAAGAAAAAGAAGAAAAAGAAAAAGAAAAGAAAAGAAAAGAAAAAGAAAAAGAAAAAGAAAAAGAAAAAGAAAAGAAAAGAAAAGAAAAAGAAAAGAAAAAGAAAAGAAAAGAAAAGAAAAAGAAAAAACAAAAAAAAACAACAACAAAAAAACAGAACACCTTGACCTGATCCTATTTTCCTCAAGACCCCAAAGCCTAGATCCGTAAAGGACATAACACCATGGAAGCAAACACAAACAGAACACGGAACTTCCTAACAAACCCACAAATAACTCCAAGATCAAAAAGAAAAAAAAGAAAAGAAAAAAAAATATATATCAATAGCATATTCTTTCGAAGC
>NW_020869979.1:70000-77500 GCF_003789085.1 Penaeus vannamei
TGGGTACAAGCCTCATCGCCATCGGCGACCTGGCACAGGACAGTAAAAGAATATGAAAAAATCAACATCCCCGCTCCATGCCCAGAAAAGCAGCAGTTATCATTCATAGACTCCGCCTCGGCTACAGATGTAGCTGGGAGATTGAAGACCGTGTCCCAAGAGAATGTCACCACTGTGAAACAGTTGCAAGTCTCCGTCTCATACACTATCTTCTTGATTGTGCTGCTCTTGACGCCATTCGCCCACCAGAATTCACTAACGTACTTGCTGATTCACCACAGAGGGAGGCTGTTGCAGCTCGTTATGCCAAGATCCTGTTGGAGACCGAAGACTCCCTAGCGTCTCTTCTCACTGCACCACCTCCTAGATAAGCATATGAAATAACAACTCATTCTCATCTCATCCCACATACTTGCTAAGTAACCATATAACATATTTCACCGTATCAATCCTTAGTCATATTCACAAGTACACCTAATCCAGTCTCATAAGCTGGGCGGCAAATGCGAAGACCGGACTACCTTAACCAAGGGTAGTGAATTAAAAAAAAAAAAAAAAAAAAAAAAAAAAAAAAAACTCGTTCCACACTCGAAACCGACGCCATGAAGATTGTGGTGAGTCAGATGCTTATTCGACCTGCGGTATAAGAATTTTAGGCCAAGGCATCGTACTGATTGTTATTGTACTAGGTTATTAACGAGAACATTTTTTTTCGAGATATTTCTATATTGTTCTTGTATTTACGCACAGACGATGGCAGGAGATCAGACATGCTGGAGGGGAACCAATAAATGCAACACTATGTCAGAGACGTAGAGAAAAGTGGTAGTTCATGTAGCTTACACGATGCTTTATCATGTTTTTCTTTTCTTTCATCTATTTGTATCTTCAGGTGATTATTCTGTTGGCTGTCGCCGTGGCAGCAGAGCAGAAGAGGGAAGCTGAACCCCATTACGGAAATGCTGGACACTACGTCCACCCTTACCGTGCTTATGGCTATGGCTACGTTGTCCCTGGAGGTCATGTGCAAGTACACGCTGTAGCTAAACGTGAAGCCGAACCAGAAGCTGAACCACATTACTTTGGAGGACACTATGGAGGCTACGGCTACCCCTACGGACACATGCCTCACGCCCACTCCTACGTCCACCCACGGCATCGGCAAGAGGGAGGCTGAGGCCGAACCAGAGCCTCACTACGGAGGCTATGGCTATGGCCTTTACCGACCCTATGGTTTTGGCCTCTACCGTCCATTTGGCCATGGCTATTACAGACCTTTTGGATACGGATATTATGGATATTAACAGGTGAAGTTGGTGGCGTCAGATGGTAATATGAATCGTGTCCAAGTGAAATTCGGAAATAAAGGCATACGTTCATGGTTTCTATTTTCTAAATTCCCATAAAATGCAATCCAAAATGAAGGTGACGAAAATGAATTTATACATCTTGATATATATATATATATATATATATATATATATATATATATATATATATATATATTATATATATAGAGAGATAGATAGATAGATAGGTAGGTACACATACACATAATTATGTGCGTTTGTTTTTACACGCAACACACACGCACATATACAAACATATATATGCAACATAAATGATACACACATACATACATACATGTATATATATATATATATATATATATATATATATGTATATATATATATAAATTATATATACACATGTATGTACAGTACGTATGTATATATGTTTACAGTATATACATTAATAGATATGCAAAAATATATATGAGACATACTTATATACATATATTAATACATACACTCATATATATGCGTGTATTGTATATATAAACATTCATATACCATATATAATTACACACACACACACACACACACACACACACACACACACACACACACACACACACACATATATATATATATATATATATATATATATATGTAAGGCCTCCCCGAAACACAACCCTGGCGCAACAAAGGCTTGATGTCTGACTACCAAATCACACAGAGCAAACCTCGGGACTGAGTCACGTCTGTTGGCACTGGCTGATGAAAACGGCAGCCCTCTGACTGAGGCTTTAAAAAATAAACAAGATCTGTATTTTTAATTTAAACCTCAGTTCATTTTTCTAGTGTGATATATAGGTCTGGGAGGCAGGATTTTGAGTGAGGTGGTTTCCACGAACAGGCTTATCACACTTCTCAGAAAAGAAAAAAGAAAAAAGAAAAAAAAAACACACACACACACTCACAAATCTATACCTACCGACCCACCTCCAGTAGGAGTCTGTTACCTGAACCAAAGGTATTTTTTTTATTCGGCCATATATATATATATATATATATATATATATATATATATATATATATATGAGTATATTTATTTATTTATTTGTGTGTGTATGTTTCATGGTTTTATTTCTAAATGTTTAGCTAAGTGCTCAGCAGTTAGCATTGAACGTTATTGTCTATATATCTAACTTTCTTACAGGTATAACCAATGTATATACATATATATCCACACTATACCTGCACTTTAACGAAATGTATTGTAGGCGGGACCTATTAATATTTATTTGATGATTTAATTATTTCGTATTGAATGATATCTCCATAGCAGGAGCATCATTGATGAGTTTGACATTATTTGCTATAGCAGCAGAGAGGATATTTAAATGGGTCGCTATTTTTCTTTAATTCATTTATTCATTTATTTATTTTACTGAATGTGATGTGTTTGCCATCATTAATTTATGCAGATATTATTGTCATTTAAGGTTGGTTTATTCTTTATATCTTCAAGAAGTTCATTTATCGCTTCTTTGTGCTAAACCAGATAACTTGAAAATGGGAATGCAGGCAATGTATGTTTTTTTTTTTTCGTTCCAATATTTGTTATATGGTGGAATTAATTCGACAATAGTGTCCATAGCTTTAAGGTCTGTTACGTGAGTCGATTAAGACCATACGCATAACCTCCGATACGAGACTCTGATTCTGCCTCAGCCTCCGTCTTGCCGATGCCGTGGGTGTGGACGTAGGAGTGGGCGTGAAGGGGCATTCACGTATCCATACTGGTATCCGCAATCTCCTTAGTAATGTGGTTAAGCTTCGGGTTTGGATTCAAGTTCAGCTACAGCGTGTACGTGCGCATGGCCTCCAGCGACATACCCATAGGCCCGGTAAGGCTGGTCGTAGAATCCGTAATGAGGCTCAGCTTCTCTCTGCTCTACTGCCACTGCGGGAAGCGAAGAGGAACTAGAACTCGGAAAAAAAAGAAAGCACATACTTTTCTGGTCAAAACTGAATCAATAACGCCAAAGAAATGTAATGCCTTGATGGTGAAATCCCTGGAACTGAAATATCTTAACATCAGAATTATGATCACAAATTCCCAGTGATCATAGAACTAGTAAGTCGAGTGTTAACTATAATTCAATTAGCATATATATTACTTGAAGTTTCCGCAGTATAAGTTGCTATATATCCATAGACAAATGGAAGATAAGTCCAAGACCATAAGGATTGGAATGCTCATCTACGCTCACATAAACACGCACATATATGTATGCGTTAGAATGATAGTTTATATTGTCAGACGAAGCAATTTTAGACGAGACTAACAATAGCAATATCCCCAAAGTTCGTATGGATAAATCCCTTGTACAAAAAGCACATCATACATTATTAAGATAACTTCATAGAGCAAGAGCTACATTTGACCCATTTGGACGAAATCTTGGTCTGTATTCCATACAATTTGCATGACCACAACGCAAACTCATGTCAGGTCGAGGCAATGTCAATTATGCAGGTAGCGAGCTCGTTAATAGACCGCTCAGCTCTTGATTAGTATGTATATGTTTCGTAGTCTTGCTTATGCAGGTAATTTACGATGAATTTTTGAAAGAGGCGGGTCATTTACATCCCTTGCTTTGTGGAGGTTTTAATTTCCGATTCACACCTTCCCTGCTTGATGTATGATTCAAACAAATAATTTAATAAGCAAGGAATATGTAGATGTTATTTCGTCGTAAGGATAAATATAAATAGTTCCTTTTGTAAACTGCTTGTGCAAATCATGTCATACAAACTTACATATGTTTTTATGTATGGGACATTTGCATACAGTTCTATACTCATTTCAAAATACACTCGCCTGTATATTTATTTTAGATATGTTCTATTACAAAGCACTGTTCTTTGTTTTAGTCCTATCAACTGCGGTATACATAGGCACACACAAACACACACACACATGCATGTATGTAATATATATATATATATATATATATATATATATATATATATATATATATATATATATATATATATATATATATGTGTGTATAGATATGTGTGTGCGTCTTTGTGTGTATTGTGTGTGCAGGTGTTTTTATGTTAATTACATAAACATAAGAAAATTATACATTGTATAAAAGGAATTACTAATACAATTAATATATGTATAGAATCAAAGCCTGATTTTAGGCACGTGTCGGAACAGATATTATTCATATTTTATACTAATCCAGCCATGTCAGTATTAATTATTTCATAAAAAAAATTGAAGGTCTCTTCTGATTATGCAATATTCTGATCAGAACGATATAAGGGACTAAACATGCTCCGTGAATAATTCTGAATTAATTGCTATTTAAATTTTCCTTCCTCCATCCTTCGAGGTGAAGGCTTATGCGTGCCGCCATGTCCTGTAAACCTTTAGGAACATTATATATTTACAATCCTTGTTAAAGACATTTTAAATGGGGCATTAGCATCCTCTATATACACATTCTTTTCGACTGAAAGAACTACAGCAGGACCGCCATTAGTGAATATATATCAACAGCATGAAGCAATATTACCTTAAGCAAGAGTGTAGAGAGTGGAAGCATACTGCGACTAAAATGACAGCATAGATTATGGTTATAGACGTGACGACCCTGCAGGCCCCGTGCAAGGACGCTCTATAAGCCAATGTGAAATTAAGGGGGCCAACCCGGTGAATTTCTCAGAAATATCTTTTAAACTTGGCTTTTCCGTTTTCTTTTATCATCCTGTCCTTGATACCCTAAATTATCACGATTTATTATTTTTTTTAATAAAATTCCTATATACCCAGACGCCACTTTTAAATAACCTGGGGTGTTGCGTCATAGCGTGACGCGCGCGCTAAAAATGATCATTCAATTTTTGTAATTACGTAGAACTATCATTATATATATATATATATATATATATATATATATATATATATATATATATATAAATTTCTACAATTGGCATCCCTTCCCCGCAGAGCGTGGTGAGGATGTCAAATAATTTCACAAAACTGGAAAAAAATCTGATCGGCTTAAGTTGGGTATAATTTTAGAAAAAAATTATATATTTTTTTGTAGGAATTAGAATTAGAATTTGTCAAAGAAAACGGAATTCAAGAGCCCCAAAAAACTTTTTGAAAATTTTCCTTCGAAGCCAAAAAAAAAAAAATTCCTACAAAATGTAGATATATAAACAAAGATTTTAACATATGTTTTTTAAAAGCAATTCAGTGAAAATGAATTTTGTAAAATAATAATAAAACACTTTTTTAGTACCCGCTGGAGAGAGAGAAAAAAAAGGCACTGACGTTATTGAAATGAAACCTTATTGTAATTTTGTATTTTGTGTTTCCGTGTCTTTTCATATGCACGCGACCTCTATATATGGATATGCCTACACTTATTTATGTACATAAAGATATACATACATATATATGTATATATATATATATATATATATATATATATATATATATATATATATATATATATAATATATATATATATATATATATATATATATATATATATATATATATATATATATATATATATATATGTATATATATATGTATATATATATATATATATATATATATATATATATATATATGTATATATATATGTATATATATATATATATATATATATATATATATATATATATATATATATATATATATATATATATATATATATATATATATATATATATATATATATATATAGTATATATATATATATATATATATATCTGTAGACATTTATGCATATATACGTATATATATATATATATATATATATATATATATAATATATATATATATATATATATATATATATATATATATATATATATATATATATATATATATATATATATATATATATATATATATATATATATATATATATATATATATATATATATATGCTACGTATATATACTATATATATACTACATGTGTAGGTATGTTTAAGCATTCTGTATGTTCACATATGTGTGGGAGTCAATATGATATACATATTTTCTCTCATTCTCACACACTCAAATTCTCCTTGATATTTTGTAAATAAAATGGTCTATCCAAATTTTGCATTCAGTTTTGTATTCTTATTTTTTCAGCTGTTATTTTTGTATTAAAAGGCTTATTTCAGTAACGAGCTCATTGATCTTAGATTGCAAAATATATCAAACTTTTTATTTTCATTTTTTAATCTGTCAGTGATTCGGTTCTCCATGTGTCTCATTGTTAATATTACCATGGTGTTCATTGTTCATGGATTTGGAAATAAGAGCATAGTCAATGCATGCCTTTATTTTTCCTTTCAATATTGGGTATATGACGGGAACAATTTATCCATGGTATCCATAGCCATAAGGGTGGTAAGGGCTGTAGCCAAATGGGTGGTTGAGGCCAAAACCATAGGGTCGGTAAAGGCCATAGCCAAAGCCTCCGTAGTAAGGCTCTGGTTTGGCCTCAGCCTCCCTCTTGCCGATGGCATGAGGATAGCCGTAGCCTCCGAAGCCTCCATAGTAAGGGTGGCCGTAGTGTCCTCCATAGTAAGGGTGGCCGTAGTGTCCAGCTAATCCGTAATAAGGTTTAGCTTCCCTCTTCTGCATGCCTTGAGCCTCCCTCTTGCCGATGGCGTGATGGTAGCCGTAGCCTCCGAAGCCTCCATAGTAAGGGTGGCCGTAGTGTCCTCCATAGTAAGGGTGGCCGTAGTGTCCTCCATAGTAAGGGTGGCCGTAGTGTCCAGCTAATCCGTAATAAGGTTTAGCTTCCCTCTTCTGCTTTGCTGCCACGGCGACAGCCAACAGAATGATCACCTGGAAAAAAAGGCACTGACGTTATTGATATGATTTTATATCACCAATATGAAGAAAGTTTAAAAAGAGTATCTTTTTTTGTGTGATACATGCACTAAGGTACTTAATCTTTACAATACATCATAACGCTAAGTACACTATTAAATGTAATCACTCTTTAACTCTTTACTGCCCTAGCATTTGATAGAAAACACCCACAAAAACGATAGGCTGCGTGCAAAGTACTTTACCCATGATATCCATAGTCAAACAGGCACTAGAGATCAACGCCATGGCTTAGCACTGACTTAGCCTCTTTGGAAAGACTTTAACAAACAAGTGCATGCATATATAT
>NW_020869979.1:82500-86420 GCF_003789085.1 Penaeus vannamei
TGACTATTTTAACACCCTAATAGGAGATTTTGAAAACATATGTCACTTTTACAAGAACCACATGAAAATATTACAAATCCTCATGGCAGTATGTAATAGAACTATTATTCAGCTACAAAATGAGCCATAATACTTTAAAATCGGACCAGAAATAATTCATGAACAGCAAGCCAGAAGCTCTCTTGCTTACCAGGAACTTCATGGCGGAGGCTTCAGGGTGTGGAGTGGCGAAGTTTTTTTTTTTTTTTTTTTTTTTTTCATTCACTACCCGTGAGTTGGGTAGTCCGGGTTCCGCTTTCGCCACCCGGTTATTGGTGCTTTTGAAGGTGATCTTATTTTAAGCTTGCATTATGTTGTATGTTGAGTTTACATTTGAATTTATCTCGGGGGAGGCGCCATAGAGATTGTTTGGAAAGACTCCTCTGACTCTAGCATGGTGCGGGCACAAATTGCTGCTACAGTGCTCCTCTGTGAGGTTTCTATCTGGTATATCCCTGAAATTATGAGGTCTGATGTGATGGATTGCTTGACAGTCTAGGAGGTAGTGTGTGAGTGGATGGCTGGGTTTGGCTGCTGAGTCGACACGATCATTGCCCTCTATGCCGACGTGACTGGGAATCCATGTTATTCGAACTGTCTTGCTGTGAGAGTTACTGATATCTCTTGTTTTATGGTGTACAGGAAAACTCGGTGTGGCTGTTCTCTTTATTTCTAAGAGTTACAACACATACACAAGAATAACGATACATGAAGAACGGCGCTAGGTGGATCCCCCGGCCAAAGGCCGAGAGCGGCAACTCAGGTCAGAAGCGGTCACTGAGAAGGTCGCTGAGGGTGTGAGACTGGGTCGAGATTGGTCTCCCTTTTATCCGGCCAGAGTGGGCGCTAGGGGCGCAAACAGGCGTGGGTGAAGCGAGGGGCACGCACATGGCGCCCCTGCCACACCGCGAGGGCATGATGTGGACACACGTGGGAAGTAGGTATTGCATGTATTGTACCTTTATACCGCTCGGCCACCACCTCAGCCTCGTCCTCGTGGCGTCCTCTGAATCACTTCAAGGGTGACCTATCATCGTACCCCATCTGCTGGTCGTCTCGTCGCGTTCCTGTTCTCGGTTGTCCTCGTGCATCTCCTCGTTGTCGGCCTCTTCATCTTGGTCCTTGGTGCATCCATCCGTATCGACGTCCACACGATGAAGGTATCGCCTAGGTCCTCCTTGACTTCGGGTCGTCCAGTCGTCCTCGTAGTCCTTATCCAGGTGGTACCCGGCGGCGTCATCGTCCACACGTCCTCGCAGATTCGTCCAGGTCCTTTTCGGCTGCGGCTCGTACCGACGTCCTCGTAGCCTGCGCGTCTGGGTCTACGGCGTCCTGGGCAGGGGCGTCCTTTCGTCTGAGGGCGTCTTACTCCTGCGCTGGGGAGCTCCTGGAGTTTCACCGATCTACGGGTGTCCAGGCAGGCGGCTTTTCATAGCATCATGGGCCCTGCTCTGACGAGTTCCTGGTTTTTCATTGGATCTACGGGAGTACTGACAGGCGGCGCCCGGCTGGTTGATCTGGGCGGCTTAGTACCTGCAATTTCGCGAGTCCTCGTCCTTTGGCCTGCGGCGATCTTCTGGCGATGTTCGTCTCATGGCATTGCAAGGCGATCGTGCTGCAGTTAGATGTCCTTTGATGCCGCGTCGGATATACACGTCCATTATATACATGAACCAGTTTATACACGTAAGGGCCAAGATAGTAAGAGAAAAAGAAAAACAACAGAGAGGGAGGGATGTTATTTAAGTGCTGTAAGCCGTTATTTTTATACTAATTTGCAGTTTTTCATTTATTTATTTCGATTTTTTTTTTTCACTTTTGTATTTTTCAGGAAGAAAAATACTAGAGAGGAGAGTAGCAGTTCTCACGAACTTGCTTGGGCTATACTAACGCTCAGATAGATATGAGAATAGATAAGGGAACGACTGTCATTTCATAGATAAGAAATATGTATTGTGCATCATCATTTCCACTAAATCACGATCAGCAACGTAAACAAGGCAAAGAATAGCCTGACCATGGCACAACAAATCCTATACATGAAGATTTGACTTAACAGTGTTTCTGTTGAACTGCGTGGAAGAGTCTATGATTGTGTTGTGTATATCCAGCAACACATTGCGGGTAAAAGAATAATTGCAATATCTCACAAAAATTCTATAATTTGAATGATTTGACTTAACAGTGCTGTTTGCGTGTGAATGAATGTGTGTAATTTATGAGTGTGAAGAGAAAGCGAGCTACACGAAGATGGATCACAACGAATTTTAATGATTCATTTAGTAAAAATGTTAAATATCATTTACTATGTTAACACAACAATTGTTCAGTTACCTCAAGACTTCAACATTAAATGAAATGCGACTTAACGTACGCGAATGAATGATGACATGAAATTTGTTTTGCAAAGCTTCCGCAATGCAAGCATCCCCAGTTCAGAAATGTGTTTTATGCGTTATCCCCGATTATTTAATCGTACTTACGGACGCAACAAAATCTGATACCCTGAGGAAATAATATCTCGCTTACGCATGTGAGAGTTTAGGTTTCATCGACAGAGGGTCCCTTATGCCAAATTATCGGAACAAATGAATTGACTATATGAGACTCGAATTTTATCATAGTCTTACTCTACAATCTGTGAATGGCGCACGCAGATATCAACTACGAATCACACGATTGTCGGATTTTTCCGGACATGCCAGCGGTAAAGAAAGTGAGAAGGTTGGTTTTACTAAGCGAATTAATTCCAGCTTAAACCCTAGTCCCTTTATAATCAGACGTTAATACAGGTCACACCGACTCAATATGCCGAACGAATGAGTTATGCTTCGGTTTTCTACCTACTCTCAAACGTCGGGTGCGTGTATCTATTATTCATTACGAAACCCCATGCATTATTGCACGATGAAAGGGGAAGATTTTACCTTATTAATTAAAATGACTTTTAGAATATTTGTGATCAAGCTATTATCTCTTTGCGCCAAATTGTCACCGAAATAGCGTTGAAGGCCTAATTACAGGTCCCTGCCCTCCACGACCGGATGAAAGGGAAGTGAGGTCAGCCGGGTGGGGAGTGTGGGTTAACTGTGAACAAGAAGTATTATATTGATTGTGTTCGTCGTTCGTGAGTGCGAATACTGAAATGAGTAAAAGAATAAAATGAACCAAAGATTCCAACAATGAGTGAAATTCACAATCAATTAACGAAATTCATACAAGAAGAGAAGGAATACACAGAATTCGTAAATGATCGCAAATTACAAAAAGAAACTTCTCAGCTTGAGTTGAATTTTGTTGTCGTTGAAACAATATAAATAAATCTCTAAATGCGAGAAAATTAATTATTTAAAGAACGATATTTAATGTTTGTGTCCAGACCTGACACATCCTGAGGAAGTGTCTCAGGTCCCGGTAATTGACAGACTGTGAGAGTGTTGCCATTATGGCTAGGATCCATCTTAGAGAATCTCCCAGGGGAGACTATCTATGATTGGAGACTATCTTGCAGATATGACCTGCTACAATCTGGTAGATTCTTGTATCTAGGGGAACTAACTTGGCCTCAAGACGCAGGTTTACGAGGCGCGTCCACCTAGGGGCACCGAGAATGACACGCATGCACCTGTTCTGGATGATTTGAAGTTTATTAGCCTGGGCTGGGGTGAGAGACAGTAGGGAAAAGGAGCTGTAGTCATTGATTCTTGCTTTGGTTTTGTCCAGAAGTTTTTCAATTGGGAGGAAGAATCACTTGAGTGTTGAGAATGCTTCCGAAGCATTTGTGAGCGAAGGAAGGATGGACACGACTTATTATACCATCTGACTCCGCCCACAAACCTGTGTCCTCGCCTCCGTTTTCTGGAACGACAAGCAGGCGAGGT
>NW_020869979.1:116520-124020 GCF_003789085.1 Penaeus vannamei
TTTTACTTTTTCCTTGTTTGCAAAGATAGCGGAGAATACTGATGTTTTTTTTTTCGCCGATATTCGCCCATCTTGCAGAAATTAAGTTGAATGCATTTTCAAGTTGTTCCTAGGCCCCCTGTTCTTCTATGACAATTTCAAGACCCAGCTATTATTTTTTAGGTGGTAGCAACCATTTTCGATGTCGACCGAAATATTTTTTTTCAGAAAATGGGCAATTGTGTTCTAATGATTATAGATAGCAAAATAAATCTGGCAAGCATCCAAAAAACGATTATGAAATTTTTCATACAAATAAATATGCCATTCATATGGAGTATTTTATTTTCTATATGCTTTCATCATACATAGTTTAATCTATGAGCAAAAAATTTTAAAAATGCAAACCTCCCACCCCCACCAAAATGGGTGGGTAGGATTGCCAAATGATCCGGATTACTACTGGAATATTAATTAGACTAAGACAAGCCTAAGGTAAAAGTTTTATTCAAATTTGTTCACAACTTTTTCAGTTAGTAGAAAAAAATCCTGGATCCAAACCATGGTCCGCATAAGTACAAAAGTGCAATAAGCATAGTTAAAAAACACCTTTAGTTATAATTTCTTTCATATTTCTTCATAATCTTTAGAAATATCAGAAAACACAAACAACATACAAACCATCGGCAAACAAACCTAGAAATAAATGGAAGTAATAATTTAACTTACAAAAAGGTCATGGGGTACACGAAAATTATCTATATTTGCTTATATAACTTATATACATACTTTTATATCAGCCTGTAATAGTATTTCGTATTTTCATTGGAGTCTTAGTGCAAAAATTGGCCATGTAACCCTGTAGAATTAAACACCAATATTCCGCAGATGTAAAGAGTCGTATTTTATGGTCCACGATGCCCCGGCTGCACTGAGAAAAGGACGCTTAAGATTCCCTTCCGAGTAGAGAACGGTTATTTATTTGACCAATATTATATGTTGTAGAACCCCATTAGAGAGGGTTTTTTATTTCGTTTTAATCTGGTGAAATTTTGAAGTAGGGGACTTCAAGTAAAAAGAAAATGGTAAAAATTTTCTTAGATTGACCACTTTTACAAGCACAGGCAAGATTTACAAAAAAATGCTCTCGAACAAGATATTTTATTTTTCTACAAAATGAGCCATATGGTAATTTTGGACATAAATTGCGGCCGTGAGGATTTGCCCCCCCCCCCCCAAAGGTGTGTACCGAGATATCGGCATTTTCTGTTTTCCTCTTTCCACAACTATCTTGGTATCAACAAAACAAGGTATAATATCAGCCTTCCTACACTATAATCCTCTGTCGTCTACCTGAATTGCGAAGTCATCCGGACATTGCCAGCAGATACGGTTTCTCAAAATTTTATCTATAGCGTAGATTGGTGGCAGTGATCTGAGGGGTCTATAAGCCTACATTGACCATGATGGAAAATTTCTCAAAAATCCAAAAGAAATTGTACAGCCATACTGATTTCTTTCATGTCTGAATAAAACTATCCTTCTACTATAATATGCAGAAGCCATTTTTGATAACTTGACCTTGCTTTTTTTTTTGGGGGGGGGGTGAATATATTCCAAAGGTGACTGTTAAAACACCCTAATGGGAGATTTTGAAAATATAAGTCACTTTTATTAGAAGCACATAAAAACATTGCGAATTCTTAAGGCAGCACGTAATAGAATTATTATTCAGCTACAAAATGAGCCATAATACATTAAAATCGAACTGAAAATATGTGTGCTATGCATAAAAATGTGAAGGACCTAATAATCGCGATCTTTTCCACATTTATTATTTATACATTTTGCACAAGTCATGTGCGAAATACTTGAATATGATATAATTATCTATCATTTACCTATTATTGTTGCTTAAAAAAAAAGAAAAAAAATTAGTCGACATCGAAAATGGCTACCACCTTAAAAATAATGGTCGGGCCTTGACATTTTCAGGGGAGAACCGGGGCCTAGGAACTCCTTGAAAATGTATTTAACTCAATTTCGGCAAGATGGGCGAAAATCGCCGAAAAAAGGCCAATTGTGTCACAATGATTAGAGATAATTAATAAATTATATTTTTTTTTTCTGAAAGCTTGTTAAATTTCACAGAAGATGCGGCCAACCTTCATTTTTTTTCAGACTAATTTTAAAAATCTGGCGTGTCCAAAAATGATAATGTAGAAACTTTTCATACAAATAAACAAACATGATAAGCCATTCATATGGTGTATTTTATTTTCTTTATGTTTCCACCATACATAGTTTGATCTATAAGCAAAACATTTCGAAAATGCAATCCTACCCCCCCCCCCCCGCCAACTGGGTGGTAGGACTGCCGAATGATCCGGATCACCACCAAAATTTTATGGAATATTAATTAGGCTAAGACAAACCTCAGGTAATAATCTTTTTAAATCTGTTCATAACTCTTCGAGTTATATAAATAAACAAAAGGTCATGGGGTTCACGAAAATGATCTGTATGTGCACATTCATTATATACATATTTTTACTCAATGTACTCGTTTTTCGTCTTTCACGGTAGTCTTAGTGTGAAAAAGGGCTACGCGGCCACGTAGAGTTATACACTCTTGCTATGCAGAAGTAAAGAGAGCTGAGTCATCGCTTTTTGGGCGCCGATTAAAGGACAATATGATTCCCATCTGACTGGAAAATTGATGTTCTTTCGACCAATATCATATGTTGTAAAACCCCATTAGAGCAATAATAATAGGTAAATAATAGATAACTATATCTATAAAAACTATTTCGTACATGAGTTTCATGTAAAATGTATAAATAAAAGAAAGGAAAAAGATCACCACGATTATTAGGTCCTTCACATTTTTACACATTGCACACGGATTCTCAGTCCAATTTTAACATAATATGGCTCATTTTGTAGCTGAATATTAGATCTACTACATGCTGCAATTAGGATTTTCAATATTCTCATGTGCTTCTTTTAAAATTTGACATATATTTTCAAAATCTATTACAGTGTTATAACAGTTCAGTCACCTTCGGAAAATATCCACAAAAAAAAGTAAGGTCGACTTCTGCATATAACAGTAGGATAGTTCTATTCAGACATATCAGAATGGCTGTATGATTTTTTCGGATTTTAAAAAAAAAAAAAAATGGTCAAAGTAGGCCTATAGACCACCCCAGATCACCGCCACCACTCTACATTATACGTAAGATTTTGAGAAACCGTTATGTGCTGGCAATGTCCGCAAGACTTCGGAATGCAGGTAGATGATAGAGGATTATGGTGTAGAAGACTAATATTATACCTTGTTTTGTTGATACCAAGATAGTCATGGAAAGATGAAGAAAACGAAAAATGTCCATATCTCGGTTCATCACCTTTAGGGGTGGGTAAAAGGATTCCGGTCACAACATATGTCCAAAATTAGCAAATGGCTCATTTTGTATAAATGTTAAGAGGACCGTCTGCTTCTTATTTGGGCCCCTTTCCATTGCCTGTGGTCGATTTTTTTTTTCGAAATCGCCCGAACAGTTTTTGAATTGTCAAAAAACGAAAAAATGCGAAATTCGCCATGTTGAAAATGCAGCACCTGGGTCAAAGGATTCCGACTTCAGAAACGGCAAGACATTCAATTTTATTTGAATTTTGCACAGAACTACCTTATATCTACAACTTGATCGATAGCGTTTTTTCGATTTCGTCTTCAATTTTTTTTTTTTTTTTTTTTTTTGTGAATTTTTGAAGTAGGGGACTTCAAGAAAAAAAAGGTTAAAAAATTCTTACATTGACCACTTTTACAAGAAGTACAGGCCAAAATTGCGAAAACGCTCTCGATCAAGTTGCAGATATTTTATTTTTCTACAAAATGAGCCATAATATGTTAATTTTGGACATATGGTGTGCCCGGAATCCTTTGACCCACCCCTAAAGGTGGAGTTCCGAGATATCGGCATTTTACGTTTCTTCATCTTTCCAAGGCTATCTTGATATCAACAAAACAAGGCATAAAATTAGTCTTCCTACACCATAATCCTCTATCATCTACCTGCATTCCGAAGTCTTGCGGACATTGCCAGCACGTAACGGTTTCTCAAAATCATACGTATAGTGCGGAGGTGTGGCAGTGATCTGGGGGTCTATAGGCCTACATTGACCATTTTTTTAAATTTCTAAAAAATATGACTATTTTAACACCCTAATAGGAGATTTTGAAAACATATGTCACTTTTACAAGAACCACGTGAAAATATTGCAAATCCTCATGGCAGTATGTAATAGAACTATTATTCAGCTACAAAATGAGCCATAATACTTTAAAATCGGACCGAATATACGTGTGCTATGACGGACCTACTAATCGCGATCTTATTCCTTTTATTATATGTTTACTTTTACATACAAATCATGTACAGAATACATTTGATATAATTATCTATCATTTACCTATTATTGATGCTCTAATGGGGTTTTACAACATATTATTTGTCGAAAGAATAACTTTTCTCCAGTCGGATGGGTACCAAACGCATACTTTTCCCCGCGCGGCCGGGCCGTCCTGGACCATGAAAATCGTCTTTTTAAATCTGTGGAATAACTCTACGGGGTCACGTAGCCAAATTTCACTCTCAGACCCCGTGGAAAGACGAAAAACAATTACATGGCGATGTGAAAGTATGTATATAAGGTATATGAGCACATATAGATAATTTTCGTGTATGCCATGACCTTTTGTTTATATATATTGTTACATCCGTTTGTTTCTTTGTTGATTATTTGTTGTTTTTTTGTTTGTGTTTTCTAATATTTCTAAAAGTTATCACACACGAGATTTTAACCAAAGGTGAGTTTTAACCTAACTTAGACGCTTATTGCAGTTTGGTGGTGATGCGGACCATGGTTTGGATCCAGGATTTTTTTTTTTAACTCGAAAAGTTATGAACAGATTTGAATAAAATTTTAACCTGAGGTTTGTCTTAGCCTAATTAATATCCCATAAAATTTTGGTGGTGATCCAGAATATTTGGCAAAACTACCCCCCATGGGTGTTGGGGGAGGTTTGCATTTTTGAAATGTTTTGCCCATAGATCAAAGCAACTATGTATGATGAAAACATAAAGAAAAGAAAATACACCATATGAATAACATATGTTTAGTTATTTGTATGGAAAATTTCATTGTCGTTTTTTGGACGCTTGCCGGATTTTTAAAATTATTCCGGAAAAAGAAGGTTGGTCTCATCTTATGTGAAATTTGATAAGCTTTCAGAAAATAATATTTTATTATCTCTAATCATTGCATCACAATTGCCGATTTTCTAAGGTAACATCAAAAAAAATATTTCAGTCGACATCGAAAATCGCTGCTACCACCTAAAAAATAACGGTCGGGCCTTGAAATTTTCAGGGGAGAACCGGGGCCTAGAAACTCTTGAAAATGCATAAAGTCAATTTCGGCAGAGGGGCGAAAATCGCCGAAAAATCACCAGAAGGTCCCCTTAAATATCTACAACTTGATCATAAGGGATTTTCCAAATTTTTGTCTTTGCTTCTTTGGAAAGTGAGAAATGTAAGAAAATTTATTCTTTTTTTGATTTTCGTGGTCACCAATTTCAAAAAGAAATCGAAAAATCCCTAATGATGAAGTTGTAGATAATAGTTCTAACAAAACATCAAGTACAACTGAATGTCATCATTTCTAAAGTCGGAATCCTTTTACACAGGTGCTGCATTTTCAACATGGCGACTTTCGCATTTTTTCGTTTTTTTATGTAATAATTTAAGAACTGTTCGGCTGATTGAAAAAAAAAAAAAAAATCGACCACAGATAATGGGAAGAGTCCTAAATAAAAGGGTGCGAGTTTCATCAAAATCGGCAAGAAAAATCGAAAAAAAAAAACAGGCGGTCCCCTTATTTATCGATTTTTCTTGCCGATTTTGATGAAACACACCCTTTTATTTAGACCCCTTCCCATTGCGTGTGGTCGATTTTTTTTTTCTTTTTTCGAAAACGCCCAAACAGTTTTTGAATTATTATGAAAAAAAAAAAGAAAAAGAAAAATCTGAATATGCAGCGAGAGGGGGCCAACTCTCATGTCTTCAAAAACGGTAAAACATTCTATTTAATTTGATTTTTGCACAGTACCCAATAACTACAACTTGTTCCAAAAAAAATTTTCGACCCTTTTTTATCGGTGAATTTTAAAGTAGGCGACTTCACAAAAAAAAAAAAAAGAAGTGAAATCTTTCTTACTTTTAAGACTTTTACAGGAAGCACAGGGAAAATTTAAAGAAATTGGAAAAGTTGTAGATATTTTATTTTTCTACAAAATGAGCTTTTATATGTCAAATTTAGACGTAAATTGCGCCTGTGAGGACCCACCCCCCTAAAGGTGCTAAACCTAGATATCAGCATTTTTCGTTTTATTCATCTTTCTATGACTATCTTGGTATCAACAAAACAAGGAATAAGATTAAGTCTTCATACACCATAATCCTTTATCATCTACCTGCATTCCGAAGTCATCCGGACATTGCCAGCAACGGTTTCTCAAAAAAATAAATATAAAAAATAAATCTTAAAAATCTAATTTAAAATTATAAGCCTTTAATTTTATGTCTGAATAGAACATTCCTTCTACTATTATATGCAGAAGCCATTACTTTTTTTTTTTGGTAAACATTTTCCAAAGGTGACCGTTAAAATTCCTTAATTGCTTGAGACCTATTCAAATATTAGTGAGTGTAGTTCTTTCTCTATGATTATGACGGTATCAATATCTTTTCCTGTAAATCTACAACCAAATATCATATGCTGCACAATATCATAACAAATACTTTAGATATAAAGAAAAGAAATGACGAATGTTCATGGCGATCGGATATGGGTCTACTAGACAACCCCTGGGTTAAGGTCTTTGGTTCATATTGCGAAGTTTGTTGATTTCCAAGGAGTGGCTGGAGTAACTGGGGTTTTGTCTCAATCGGGTAAGGTCACTTCCTAAGAATTATAAATACTGGCCATTATCTCTGTAAACAAATGCCTTTGTGACGTTATCTCGTCCTACTCGCCTAGCTGCGAATGAGGGCGAGATGGACAACTTGTCCAGGATGAGATAGTAAAGGTTCTGAATGGTCAAGACATCTTGTCCAACCGGTCTGAACGAGCAGGACGAGCTGTTTCGTATGTATCATAAAACACTGCCTTCTCCTTTGGGTCCGGTTGTTGCCTCCAGTCTGGAAAGGCTGATTCATACCCTCGCTACCTTATCCGATCAAGAACCGAGAAAGAACTCCGGCGACGGAGAATGGCCTAGCACTCTCCTGGCATAGCCGTTATTAAAATGGTTGCTGCATTACTATGTATATATTTAGACCAAATGATCTAACCTTATTCGAGTTTATGTAATACTTTTCTTTCAGATATACGTCGTTGCCACTTCATTTTCGCAGGCACCATTCTCTCACATTTATAACCTCACTACTCATATTT
>NW_020869979.1:156520-159020 GCF_003789085.1 Penaeus vannamei
TTTAAGTTAGAATGCTTTTATTCTATCAGTGACCATTATTAATATCAGTATATATATTACTATTACTATTATTATCTTCATAATTATCTTTTTACACACACACACACCATAAAAGGTGATAAAGCTACTATATGGATTGAATTGAATACTGGGGGGCAGTAGTGATACACCGATGTGGCTGTACACTTTGTTAAATAACACGATCATAAGAATACGTATGATTGGAGGAAGGAGGAGGAATAAGAAGAGGGGGTGTAAGAGGAGGAAGAGGGTGGAGGAGAAGGAGAAGGGGGAGTAGGAGCAAGAGGAGGAGAGGATAAGTCGGGGTGGAAGAACAGCTAGAGGTGAAGAAGGAAGAGGAGGAGGAAGATAATAATAATGCGATACGAAGAACACGATATAACTGGCGGTGCTGAGTGGAACCCGACGGCCTGGCCCCGGGATAGGGCAGCTGCCGTGGCGGGTGCGAGCAGGTCAGCTCGGCGTGAAGTGAGCAAGTGAGCTGGAGTGAGAGCTTGGGTCAGGCCGGGTCAGCTTTTACATCCTTGACCCGCGGGCGCAGGCGTGTGTCTCACGAGCCATACAGTGTGGATCCGGGGACCACGCAGTCTGTCCATGTGGAGTGGACTCGGACCACGTGACATGCTTTGCAGTATGTCACACACACACACACACACACACACACACACACACACACACACACACACACACACACACACACACACACACACACACACACACACACGCACACACACACACACACACACACACACACACACACACACACACACACACACACACACACACACACACACACGGAAAAATCACTGTTCATAAGGATGTGGACACTTTCATAAAAATGTCGCTGATATTATTTCTGTTATTTTTTTGTACATCCATTTCCATTTGGAAAGTAGAAGATATTTTGACTGGAGTATTGCATATGAAGTGTATGCTCACATAAAGAGTCAGAATTCTAATAATCATAGATATATCAAAGGCCAAGAGATATTGCCTTTTCTTTAATCCCTGTGAGTCCGTAATATTAAATGTTAGCGGCACCGATTGATTGTGAAGACATCCATATCAGTAAAGACAATGCCACATGAAAATTCTTGGTTGTGCGCAAAATGTATTCGATTTTCGCGCTCTGATTCCCAAGTCGCAGTCTGTGACATGTTTCAAGGTATTGGCAGTTTATACGATATTTCGAAATCTGTTGTCATACCAGTAATAATTTGCCATTAAAGGTATAAATGATTCAAATCTTCTATGCATATGCCTAATGAGTTACAAAAAGGAATCTGCACATATCTATATACATCCTACTGTATGCAGAAAATTTCTCAAGAAGACTAACGAATTGTGATTAAAAGTTGCACGATCACAAATTCATTTATGATGCGTGCTTGACCTACATATTTATTTTAGAACTCTGAAGCATGTACATTTTGCCTCATGACCACATCCTCAGTCAATATTTACTAACCATGACCTTGAATTTAGTACTTAACCCTTTGTCTTCCTTTTTTATCCAATCTATCCATTCGTTTGGGCTCAGGTCACACTATGCAAGGTGTAGTACCTTTTTACGTCCGCCGTTTGGGTACAGTTTATTTTCCAAACTTAATGAACCCCTGTGAGACACTTGAAATCTTTAAATTTGTCTACCATGGCATTGAGAATTTTGCTGTATTTCAATAGAAAAATAATACTCAACTCTTATGTTTTAGGGAGTTAACGATAAACAATATGTATTTACATGGATGTTAATCAGATTATGAACATTTAAATCAATATTCTGCAAGTCGTAGAGGACCTGCAAAGTGACTCCTACAGATAACTTGCATGTGGCAATACTCTTCCTCTCACTCTTTATTTGCATAACCGCCAGAGCCCGCAAGGAGAGCCATCTCTTCCGTCCGAGACATTCGACGTCTGAGTCAACGTGCGTGTCGTTGATGTGAGTTGGTTCGAGGAGTCAGGTTCAGGTGCCGCTCTACGTACCAGGGGGATGAGATGACACTCTGGGAGGGTTCACTCTACAGTCGACTCACTATTTACAGTACAGTCTACGATATTTTGCTTTTCAATAGGCAAACGTAATTAATCATCAACAAACATATTTTGGCCCAAAATGAATGGGGATATATGAAGTCGAACTTAGAGGAACCAGTTTATAAAATTATTAACTCTTCGAAATCTATTCGCCAGGCAAGAATGTTTTTCCCTTACACATACTCAATTGGCCCCAACTTCCAAATGATTTAAGAAAGTTTGTGGATTTAAAAGGGAAAACCGAAACTTAACGAATATTCAACTTCCGATGACAGAATTTTGTCAATAATTACAGCAGTTAACTTCCTGTATGATACCCAAGGTTTTCTATTTATACTGTTGCTTCAAGCAGCATTACCCCATGTTAACAGAAAATGACTCATGGCAGGTGCATTCGCGTCATTCTGTACAATTCACCTTTATTGCTGCAGTCACCTGTAAT
>NW_020869979.1:164020-174020 GCF_003789085.1 Penaeus vannamei
ATTTTGTAAAATTGTTTTGTTGTTTTAAAAGATTAGAAAAAAAAAATATTCATTATGATGATAATAGTCATGGCGGTGGTGTCGGTGATGGTGGTAATGTTAACGATAATAATTATTTCAAGAGGAAAAGGAGACGAAGAAGAAAAATTATATTTGTTATAGTGATGATGATGATGATTATGATGCTAATAATAATGATAATAATAATGCTTATGATAATATAATGATAATGACACTTATTATTATTATTATTATTATTATTATTATTATTATAATGATAATAAGAGCAATGATGATAATAGTAGCGATGACAATACTAATGATAATAAAAAAACAAAACAATAAGTATTATTATTTTGATAACAACTATCCATATTAGTATTATTATGATGATGATCTTGATGATGATAATAATGATAATGATATTAATATTAACACTGATATTTGTTATTAATGTTATTATTATTTTTATCTATATTATCATTATTATCATTATTATTACCATCATATTTTTTATTTATTCATACTAATATCATTATTATGATGATGATGATCTTGATGATGATAGTAATGATAATACTAATATTAATAACATATATTATTACCATTATTATTTATTATTATTTTATCATATATCATCAACATTTTTATTTATTTACAGTTATCATTATTTTTTATCATTACCATCGTAATGTTTCATCATACTATTATCATTATCATTTATCAGTATTATTATTGTTACTATCATTATCATTATTATCGTCTTTATTATCATTATTATTGGTATTATATTATTATTATTGTTAAATTAACTTTGCTATTTTTATGATAATTAATATTACCATCATTATCAATATCATTAATATTATCACTATTGTTATTATCATTAGCAGCAGCAGCATTGTTATCATCATTTCTGTTATCATTTAAAACTTAAGGAGCATCAAAATAAAAATGGTATAACAGTAATAAATGGTAGAAAAAAAACACAATGTGCAAACTAGATTTATTGAAGTAATAGTTTGCACATTGTGGGTTTTCTACCATAGAATCAACACTTTTTTTCATTCAACTGCAGTGAAACATTCCAATGCCATACAACCAAAGTGTGTGAACACAAACTTGCTGTTCGGGTATTCCAATTAGATAATTCATTAGAGCATTCACTTAGAATAAGGCCTCATAATCTAATGAAACACAATAAATCAAAGAGCAGTTAAGCTTTATTTAGAAAATGCGGGTAGATATCATAATTTGATCGATAAAAACAATCAGAAAGTAAACCGAGATGAAATGAACAAAAACATAAAGAAATTTACATAAATATTCCGTATGTTAAACTATTGCGGATAATGATTTCCTTTCATATAAAGTATGCTAGTGACTATCTGACACTAATAATAAAAAAAAACTTTGGGCGAAGGAGGGAAAAAGAAATCATCCAAAAATAAAAATAAACACATTTCAGCATAAGGGTAAACTTACATACAAGGATGATATGAAACTAAACAAAATGCCACAAACCATGTGTGTGGAAAAAGACTCGTAAATTCGAAACAGTAAAACAAACGTACCTAGACACTTTGATTTGATTGTAAAATTGATGTCTCGCAATAAATGACGTCACATTTTTCTACTGCTATTCTTGATTTCTGTGCCGATATCATGGCCCAAGTTTATCGTTCCTAGAGTTTTATAACATCTGCTATGCAATGACTTGCTAGATTAACACTCGTGATGTTCACGGCAGAAACGGATACAAGTGGGAGACGAGTAGTACATCAAAACATTTTGTATTATTGGAAATAAGATACTTTGGGGACATTTGTTGACAATTTGAAAAGATCTCCAATAATGATTTGATTGTGTATCTCTTCCAAAGATTGTTCGAAAGTGTATACGTCTGTTCAATTTAGTCGTTATAAAGTATAATAATTTAGGTAACCTCACGAGACTTTCGCTAGTAGTGTCGAGAAAACGTTACTTTCTTGTGTATAGTCTGAATAGATAACCATTACTTTTTTCTTAATATTGTTAGAGATCTTTGTAGTTTCATGACTTTGTATATTCCTCATTTTTTGTCCCCATCCACTGTATTCGTACTCGGAATACTCCAACCTTTCTCTGCTTGAGTGATGACGAGACATCTTCCCTAGCATACAACGCGCTGCAGTTCCAAGCTCAAGTCTTTTATCTACGTTGCTCTCGGGCCAATGGCAATCCAAAGAGACAATCCATCACGTTTTTCTGTCTCTCTCCTTCTCCTGCCGGGCTTTAGTGAATCTGAATCCAAGAGAAGATTCTATTTTTCGAGCGCTAGCTACAAAAGCTTGATTTAATATATGTCTTGTTTGTTCTTATTTACATCTGCCTGAGCGTGATACATTTTTTCTCTTGCATGTAACATTTCTAATCACAGTGGCGGTGTCATTTAATTTCATTGATAAACTGCAAGCCAGGGACATGAGTGTTTTTTTTACTCATAAAGTCAATGTTGCTTCTCTAAAGAGCGTATTATCTCTTGTAAGCTCTGTGATTTTCAAACAACTGTGCTAACCATTAGATTAAAGGCCAAACGATAAGTCTCCTTACCATTACGAAAATTGTAAAATGTTATCAGTGCTTTCCTTTATTGCAGCGGCCTTTCAGTCACTCAGGGTCCGCGTACCAAAGGTTTATTTGCATCAGCACAAGAGCAGAGGCGAAATGAGGACGGAAGTTAGTAGCCCAAACACGTCTTACCTCGTTTCTTTCTTCTCTGCGAGATTTCTCTGTTATTTACTTGTTTGTTTGCTTACTTGTTTACTTGCGAAATGCGTTTCTCTACTTTCCATTCTTTGTACATGGGCCGTAACTGTAAGACGATACGTGTGTGTGTGTGTGTGTGTGTGTGTGTGTGTGTGTGTGTGTGTGTGTGTGTGTGTGTGTGTGTGTGTGTGTGGATATATATATATATATATATATATATATATATATATATATATATATATATATATATAATATATATATATATATATATATATATATATAATATATATATATATATATATATATATATATATATATATATATATATATATATATATGTATATATATTATATATATATATATATATATATATATATATATATATATATATATATATATATATATATATATATAATATATATATATATATATATATGTTTTTATAGACACACATAATATATATATATATATATATATATATATATATATATATATACATTTTTATATATTATATATATATATATATATATATATATATATATATATATATATATATATATATATATATATATATATATATTCATTTATTTATGTATATGGCGAAAAAACATATCGTCTCCGTAGTCTTCAAAGTTCAAAAATAAATGTTAGAGTTGTCACAATAATCGCACTGTGTTTATGTATTCGTATCCCTCAACAGTTTAGGAAAAATACACAGACACGTACACTCTCAACATGCCACGTTATGAAAATATGATAATAGATTATACGGATAAAAGAAATTAAAAGAGAAAAAAATGTAAGAAGCAGGAATAATAACGCCCTAAATACGCAAATATAATGAACACACACACTCAAAGCAGAGAGAGACTTCAAACAAATAAACCATAACCTTAAGAAAATAAAGAAAAAGATCTCCCCTCCCCCACCCATCCAAGAGAGAGAGAGAGAGAGAGAGAGAGAGAGAGAGAGAGAGAGAGAGAGAGAGAGAGAGAGAGAGAGAGAGAGAGAGAGAGAACCCCAGGCGCTGATGGCACACCAACAAATCACTTCAAATCGTAAACACCACAGGAGGTCTCCCCCCCCCCCCACACACACGCTGTCTCCTTTCTTTCATCCACTCTCTCCTGCCCCCCTCCCCCTTCTCTCCTTTTCCCCATCCTTCACCTCTGCCCTCCCCTCCCAAACGCCAACCCCATACCCATCCCTTATCGATGGACGTAGACACTCCTTTATGTTTTTCATCCTCCTAGCCAGCCTAATGAATTTTATATGTGTCTCTTTCGCTGTGTCTCTCTGCATCTCTTTCCTTCTTCGCATCTGTGCCTCGGTTTCCCTCTCTATAGGTCTGTTTGTCCGTTCTCTCTCTCTATCTCTCTCTCCCCTTTCCCTCGCGACCCAAACCTTTCCAGGGAACTCTTTCTTGAGGTCAAACACGCACCCAACTCTCTAACGAGCTCAAGACATTTTCCGCCCAGACTGTCCAGCAGAGCAAGTTAGGGGAGAGGCAGGGAGAGAGGGCACTGAGGAGAGGTATGGGGGAGAGGCAGAGTAGGAGGGTTGTGAGGAAAAGGCAGGGAGGGAGGGCAATGAAAAAAAAAAAAGTGGGAAGGCAGTGGGGAAAAAGAAAGTGAAGGGAGGGAAAGAAACAGGAGGGTTCGGTAACAAAGGAGAGGGTAGGGGGAGAAAAAATAGAGAGACAAGTAAGGAGGGAAAGAGAAGAAAAGAAAGAGACGGGGGGGGGGGCAGAGAAGAAAAGAGGAGAGAGAGAGGGAGAAAACTTCTTTTCCATAAATCTTCTGCCATCGTCCTCTGCTTCCTCTCCAGCCTGTCTCAGTCCCTTTACCACAGAGTAAGTTCCAGTATTTTCAGATTTCTCATTATCTCATTCTTACTACCATCTCCATCATCACTATCACCATCATATCTTCATTAGTATCATTTTAAGCATTAATATTTTCATTATAATCATTACCATTATGATCATCATCATTATCATCATCATCAACAGCAGCATTATTGTTATTGTTATCAATATTTTCATTACCATTACTAGAATTACTACCATTATCATTTTTACTCATATTTTTATTATTATTACTCATATTTCATTGATTGTTATTATCCTTTTCATGTTTACTATCACTATTATTCCTATTATTATTATCATCATCTTTATTAACATTACTATCATTGTTGTTTTTTATAATTATTATTATCATTACTATGATTCGTATTATTATCATTAATTGTATAATTAGTAGTAGTGATAGTATCAGCAGTAGTACTAGTAGTTTAGTAGTAGCAGTAGTAATAGCAGTAGCAGTAGTAATAATGGTGATAATATTAATGTTAACATAGTAGTATCATTACCATCACTATCATAATTTTGTTATCATTACCATTATTATTGTTATCATCATAAATTTCGTCACTATTACTATCATCATCATTATCATCGTCATAATTCTCATTGCTATTATTGACATTATTGATGTGATCGTTACCATTGTCATCCTTATTTCTGCTATTATAATCATCATATTATCACCATCATTATTAAAATTTGCAGTTATCAATTATATTATTATTATCTGTATCGTCACAATTCTCTTCCTCCTTCTCCTTCATATCACAATTACATCATTATCAGCAGAAACTCATCATCGTCCTCATGAACAATTATAAGATATTCTCATATAGCAGTTGGTATGGTAAATACAACAGATATTGCGAAACTTTTTTTTTTCTTACTGCAGTATATTATGCCAGACATCTTAGTGTTGATTTAATTCAGGCGTAATAATTCAATATGCTTTTGTTCTCACCTAAAGGATAAAACTTCAAAAGGTATATACTGTTTTGCATAAGTTTTTACGCCTTGTCTTGTTAAAAATCCCTAGCTTCTTTTTTCATAACCAAGGCTGTATTTTCTGAAGAGTGGATATACTGCAAGAGCTTCATGCATATGCATATGGGCGCCGACATAACTTTGTATCACGCCTCTTTTCTATCGTATTATTTTTTGCCTCTTTATTTCGAGCTAAAATAATTTAAGCTTTTGGAAGTGGCGTCTCCCGGAACTTTCATTAATAATGGAAATACACGCCTTTGAGTTAGTATGGTATTTTTTCGGTTTCTGAAAGGTATATACTAACCATGATTTGATCTTGCATTTAGGAAGATAATTTTTAAAACGTAATAATATGCGCACATGTATACGAATACACATGGATTTTGTGTGTGTGTGTGTGTGTGCGTGTGTGTGCGTGCGTGTACGTGTGCGTGTGTAGTAAGAGCTCTAGAGATTGGGCCCTACAAGTGTATGGTAAATGATGAGACGTCAGGTAGTTAACAGAGATGTCTTGATTCCTTAATCAAAGAGTCATGATGTCTGGGTGCGGCTGCTGCTCTCGGCTATCATCTCGTTCAGTGGTCTAAGGATAGCATGTGACAATCGGTGATAAAGAAGGAAGTGTTCCTCAGGCGGCGGTAAATTATACGGACTTGCAGCGGCGGAGACCGCTAACCATCTTCAGCCGGCAATTAGAATCTAGTTAAGCAACTCACAAACTACAAATTTTTACTTGTAATTCTGACAATGAAGTGTGAAGTGCAAAATACAAGTGAAGAACAACTTCAGTGCACCATTAAATGTCAAGATTGAATATGTGCAAGGGAAACCTAGCTATTATTCACCGATTTTTTCCATTTTGAAAACTTTACCACTCGAGTCGTGGGTGTGATGTGAAGCTGAAGGGAGGCTGGGGAGACAAACGGATAACGAGGGGAAAGGTGGACCGCCCTTGTCCGGCTGAAGGGGTGATTTGAAGGGTCGCTGCGTGGCGAGTGAGGTCGTCGCGACACTGGTCAGCAAAATGGTGTTTCCTGTATGGTGTTTGCTTTAATGAATTAACAAGGTGAGGAATGTTGGGACAGCTTTGCGGCAACAGATGAGGCATGTGGTGATGGGTTACCAGTAGGTGTTGAGAATAGCGTGTATCACCATGGTGGAGCTCAGCATCTGGGTGGGCAACATCAGCATTTCAAAGGCATTCTGTGATTCTGTCGTAGACACACGACAGCATACATTATCATCACAGGAACAAGAATATGGACGGGCCAAACAAACAAGCTGGGACGAGACGTCAAAATTTCCTTGAGCAGTCAACAGGTAAGGAGGCAGATTCAAAAAGTAAAGGTAGCATGACCCGGTGTGGCAAAATCATCAAGCGACAGAGGGTGACACCACGTGATGAACCAGCAGAAAAGAAGTCATGAGTGAGATTTTTAAAAAATAGTTCTAAAAGATCTCAATATAGATTGAAGTAGCCTGGTCTGGGAACAAGAAATTTAATGCAAGTGCCAGGTAGAAAACGGTAAAACTGATAAAAAAAAAGTGTTAAAAATTTGTTAAGACCTGATGTGGGTATCTTTGTAATGATAACAGCATGGGCATGACCGATGAAGCCCCAAAATCTGAAATAAGAGGATGCTTAGTGACAGACTAGATTCCTAGTGCTAGTGCCATTGGAACATTGTGGACAGGAACAGGTTTATGGACCTTCTGTTAATTTTTGGACTAATTATTCTTGAGAGATCATGTCTAGATTTGTGTGAGACTATATAATGAAGTAAATAATAGATTAGAATTTCATGTTTCAGTAGTATATTAAATTAACCTTGGAAGTAAGGAATTATGTGATGGATTAAATATAAGAGTTGATTATTAAGCTTAAGTTAGCTTAATAAGAAATTAGATAATGGATTACATATTTTTTTTTTAAGTTAGAAATATATGAGGTTATTTTAGCAAATAAGGAATGAATCATTACTTTTGAATCCTTTAATAGTAAAGTTTATTAATTTCCAATGAAAAGTAAGAGTAATTATGTGTATGGATAATGCGGTTATCCTCCAAGTATGTATTAGTTAAGTATTTCTTTTATTAAGTTTTTGCTTTGCCTTATTAATTGCTTAAAATTTATCTAGTGTCATAAGTGCTTGATTAGTATATTGTCTTTCATAAGATATTTTTCTGGATATTTTCTTCATAAGTGCTGATTTACTCTTAAATGGATAATCTTAACCTTTGATTTAGTACTTGTGTATAGACATTAAAGTAGCATTTTAATGACTTGATTTAAGTCTTGCACATTGTCAAAGAAAATTCAATTGATTTTTGTCAGTTTGTTTGATAATTAATAGAAATAATTGCCTTGATTTTCACAATGAGTGCTTAAGTTACCTGTTCTGATTTTGCAACAAATATAATTTTGCTCAGAGTGAATTTATAATTTTATTTACGTTTGTCTTAGTTGCAAAGTTCTAGAAATGTTGGATATGAAGATTGGTGCAGTGATTTTATTTTATTATAAGCTCCTATGCTGGCATTGTGTGGAGACCTTGACAAGTTTTCCCATGCAATTGATGGAACCACAAATAATAAAAATTGGACGGATGGGGGCAAGGTAGCACTATCACGAAAATATCGTTTTGGGGAAGTGGTGACTGCCTATGCTTAGCTCATAAACATTCTAGTGATGAGTAACATGAAGGGAATGTTTCACAAAATTATTTCAGTTGATTTAGCTGATCTGATACAGAGTGCTTGGCGTAAGTAGGTGGAAACTCTAGAAAACTCTAGGTGGAAAATCGTCTAACTCTAGGTGGAAACTCCAAAAAAAACTCTAGGTGGAAAATCGTCTAACGTTATGTGACGAACTTGATCAGTTAGAGTCTGAAAGAGCTTATACTTCAGCAGATATAGTAAATCTATATGAAGGCAATGTCAAGAGTTTTAGTAAGGAAGTCAATACCCATGATAAACTTGATCAACATAAACTACTCAAAAAGACTCATATTTACTGATCATCACCCTGAATCAGTTGACTGCTCAGGCGATACGTGAGAGGGAGAAGGTACCCTCCCATGTCACATTTGTTGCCAGAGAAGCTAAAGAGAAAGGAGAGGCTCCACATAAACACAATTTTTCAGTACAAATCCAAAAACTGCAGCTAATAAGACCCACAATCAGGGACTGAGGGTGATGGGGATCGCCGAGACAAGAGACAAGGTGGGATTATTGTGAAGTGAGGATGGGAGGTTTGTTCTGTGAGTACCTAACGACGAGTCAAAAACTGCTGTAAAAATCCACAAAATAATAAGACGGCTCCAAAGGGAGGTAAAAGGAAAATCCTTTCCAGCTGATGCTGAGGCAAAATCTCCTCTTCCCTCTTCTTTTCATCATCGGAAGTGTGGAAATGGGACGATATCAGGGAATGGGAGAAGTGACTTGTTCTATGTGCAGGAGCATTGGCCACTTTGCCCATAAGTGTAACTCCCGCAATAATAGCCATAGGCCTACTGGAAGAGAAGGTAAGTCACAGAGAGGGATTGGTGTGTTGAGGGAACCGTAAACCCTGAAGGGTCAATTCATCTCGTTTCAACTGTAAAAAGAGGAAATAAATCATGGAATCATTTTGTATGGTTACATACAGTAGCCAGAGTATCAGTATTGTCAAGAAAAAATAGCCAAAATGAGGTTAGTTTGGAGCATCAAACCTTCTGAAGTTTTCATGGAGTAAGCAGTAATCCTTTACCAGTATGGGGTGAAATTACTCTGGGCAGTTTTACAAATGACATTACATTTGTAATTTGTAAGTAGATGCATTATTGGGGTGTAATTTTGCTCAGGCTCACAAATTAACTACTAGATCTAGTCCCTGGGCAGTAACTATTGATGGTAGAGAAGTCTTCTTAGAGACAGATGCCAAAATAATCTCTTCTAGGTCCCCTAGCTCCAGGGTGGAGAAAATAGTAAAGTAATTAAATGTGGAAATTGATAAACTAAAAGAAGGATGTGTCTGTATTTTCAGAGATGTAATGTAGCCCCTAATTCATACGGAACTAAAGAGGCAATGATAAGGGATAAAAACACTTCAAGGAGGGGAGGGAGGGGAATCCTATTTGTTTGAGCCCACTGAGGATAAAGCAGATGCATACATACTCTTCTCAGGAATAGTACAAAAAGAGGCAAGTCTCCCATATGTAAATGAAAGAAAAGCAACCAATAGTAAGATGGGTTCCCTTAAACCCTTACTGGCCCAATCTCTCGCAGTAAATGTCGGAAATGCAATAGGTGCAGTTCAAAGTAAGGAAGGGTCATGTGATAGTACTAAGAGAGATACTAGACTTTTGAAAGAAATGGGAAAGACATTCCATGTAGATAGTAAGGAATATGAAGCTATGA
>NW_020869979.1:184020-186520 GCF_003789085.1 Penaeus vannamei
CTTTCTCTATCTATCTGTTCATCTATATTTTTCTCTCTTTCTTTCACTCCCTCTCTTTCTCTCTCTCTTGCCTGAATTCTCCCCTCCCCCCCTCCCCCGTCTCTCTCTTTTTCTCTCTCTTCCTCCCCACCTCTCTCTACATATATATATATACACCCATATCCCCTACTATGTCCCATAAGCGATATTATCTTCCTTTTAATCTCTTCGTTTCGTTCTTCCCCTTTCTATGCCTTCCCATCTTCCCCTTGAAGCCAATCACCATCACTCTGGACTCGACACCATTTTCTCCTCCTCTTTTCCTCCTCCTTTCCACATATCCCCATTTTCGTACATGTGGGTAAAGAGTTTCCCGTTATGGTGAAGGTAGATTGTGGTTCTCGCGGTGGCAGCTATTGCTATAATTCCGATAAGGCTGCAATACCTGCCAAAATGTTCCGGTTTACAGCGTGTCTTTCGTTAGATTTTTTGCAATACAATCCAGGCTAGTTTTCCCCCGCAGAACACGCCTTTATATTTCGTAATTGCCAATAGAAGGCTGCTGGTAACGTTACGAATTTTAGAGAGGGTAAGAGAGAGAAAAGAAAGGGATAGAGACAGAGAGATAGAGATAGATAGAGAGACCGATAGATAGATGGATAGATAGCTAGATAGATAGAGAGAGAGGGAGAGGGAAGGAGGGAAAGAGAGAGGGAGAGTCAGACGAGAGAAGGCTATACTCCTGCTACTGAACCATTTTCATTGCGACAAATGTTGAAAAGTTATGAATGAGAATGAACAACTCTTGTATTGCGAAGGAACCCATTCATTATTCTACTACCACTACTATTAATGAGGATAATGATGGATGATAATTGTTATTATAATTACTGATATCAATATCGTTTGCTAATATTTTTATTGTCATTATTATCTTTTTTAATATTGATTTTATTTTTATTATCAGCATAGTTTTTATTATCCTAATCATAATGATAGTAATAAAATTAATATAATTATCTTTTTATTATCATCATCATCATTATGGCCATCATCATCTTCATTATCATTATTTCATTATAATTCTTATCATTATCATTATCATGATCGTCATCATAATTATCATGAATGTTATTAGTATCGTTAGTAGTAATAGTAGTAGTAGTAAATATCATTATTACTATTCTTTATCATAATTATGATTATTATGATTTTCATGATTATCAGTTTTCTTGTTTCTATTTTTTTGCCAGTGCTATCTTTGCTATCAATAGTACTAAGAATATTGTTGTTGCTATTGAGAATAATAAAAGATAACAGTAATGGTAATAGTAACAATGTAGTTATTTTTATCCTTTTCATCACTATAACTATATAATATTTCTGTGGTTTTTGCTGTTGTTAGTACTGTAATTGTCATTAATATTAGTAGTAAAAGATGTGTTATTACTGTTATTGTATATATTATATATTTCATTCCTACTCTTATCACGTTTTTCTATAGATTTAATATTACATCACTATTACTGCATTCAAGATTATTCAGATAATAAACTTTTTCTCTCTTTCTGTGGCTTATTACTTGCCACCCATTTGATTTTGAAATAAAAAGACAAAATGTGTTTGTGTGCATACACACACACACACACACACACACACACACGTGCGTGCGCGCGCATGTACTATGAAATTCTCAAGAAAGGCGAACAGAGAGAGAGAGAAAGATTGGTTTAAATTCAAGGAATTATTAACCATGTATGAGCACTTCATCTTGCTGAAACACTAGGTGGCAACTTTAGAGCTAAACCCCATCCCATCAGCTTTATTCATTGGAGGAAATAAATATTACTATTATTTATATATTTTTCGATAATTTTGTCATGCAAAACTATTTTCAAAGGAAAAGTATTGAAAAGCATTTACCTTAAAATATTGTCGGGGTTAAGAAAGTTGGCGGAGCTAATGGCGTCACCACGTTTAGCCAATGTGCCTGTGTTGTGAGATGCTAGATAAAGGTAAATCTATCATCTCACAACAACAATGCTACTGTTATAATTATCAGAAGTATAATCAAAAGGTTCCTTACCATTATCAGCCGTCAGAATTCTTCACAGAAAAAATGATTTGAACCTACCTAGTTAAAAATTCCTTGGTTAAATTCAAGACATACAAAAAATGGTAAAATAATTAATTTTGTCATTCTTGAGGGAAAGAACAATAACAAAAGATCAGATAATAAGAGCGAAAGGGATGGAGAACAGAGATAAAAACGTTCTTTTGAATTCATACAAAAGAACGAAAGAAATTAAAGGAAAAATAAAGAAATTAAGAAATAAAAGAAGAGAAAAAAGGAGGGAAAAGAACATAATGAGAAGATACTGAAGAAAGATAAAAATGGAAAAAAGTAAAAAAAAAAAAAAAAATAGTGACACAAATAATAAAACCGAGAATTGTCTCTTGTTTTACTTCACTGCGGAAAGCGAAAAGAGATTCATGAACGAATGGGTTTATATTTATTTCC
>NW_020869979.1:189020-191520 GCF_003789085.1 Penaeus vannamei
TTGATGTATATTTCTGAAATAAATAACTATTCACTCGTATCTCTCTATATTTTCCCAAATTTTTGCTTTGCAATTCAGATTACAGAGCATGTTTTTATTATATAAATAGAAAGACAATAAGAGACATAATAATAGGAAAAACATTTTATTAATCTAATTTCCTTCTATGCTTTTGTAGTGCTATTCATATTTTTTATGCATCTGTTTTACGGATTAGCCCTTTGTTAATGTACTCGAACAAATACACCCACAAACACGCACATGCACGCTAGCACACACACACACACAAACATGCACATGCACACAAGAACACCCACACACACATATATACACACACTGGATGTGTAACGTAAATGTAATTTGATCAAGATATCCAATTATCGTCCTTAACAATTAGTAATTTGTGTGCTAGATTCGCTGATGATAATCTCTGCTGGTGATCAAACTACAATCGTTGTAAGAGTTCGAATTCAAACACTTTATTCCATTAATTACAAAGAGTATTCTCGTTACATATGTGTTTACACAATGTAATAGGATGCTATGAACATAGATATTGTACAAAGCTTGTGGAACAAAAGTTACACATAACAATCATATCATATGTGATTGAAATATCGTGCTGGGCTTAATGTTTATACGCCTGATGTCATTGATATTTCAGTAGATGTCCTTTCACTTTTGTTTTAAATGCTTTTTGGTTGGAAATATTTCTTATATTTTCGGGTAATCGGTTCCAAGTCATCAGTCCCCGGATATGCATATTTCTTGCCCCGGTTTCTGTATTTGATCTCTTGATATATAAGCATTTTTTTTTGTTGGACACCCGTTGTGTTACCTGTTGTCTGTGTAGGTAATAGCCAAGTTGGGTAAATTCTTTGTATGATTTTATGGATTAGAATGCATGTCATAGAGATTTTGTGTTTTATTAATGGAGCCCCAGATATTTAGGCAGTAATTGATTATACTAAGTGCTAGTGTTTGTATTTCAATAGTTCTTGTTTCTGTGGGTATTTTATTTTTGGTGTGATTTAAATATATAAGAGTGCCCATTACTTTCCTGTAGATGTTGTCAATGGGTGTCTCAAATGTCATGTATCTGTCTTTGTAAACTCCGTTGTGATGAGTTCGATGTAGCAGCCCTGGTATTCTAGAACTGTATCTGTTTCGACGGCTGCCTATGAAAATACATTGTGTTTTCTGTGGATTTTAGCTTAATGCCATTCATTTCAAAGTATTGTTTTGTTTCCATTAGAGTTTGTTTAGCTTTTCCCATCAACTCATTTAAATTGTTAACAGAGGCGGCGTGAAGAAATTGAGTCATCAGCGTACTGAATAAGAAGAAGTTTTTTGCAACTGATGACAGATCATTGATGAAAATAGTGAATAAGATTGGGACTAGGATGAAGCTTTGTGGAACACCGAACGAAAGTTGTTTCTTTGATAATACTTTTTCATGAATTTTGACTGATTGAGTTCTCACGGACAAGTAATCTTTGAACCAAAAGTTATCAATTCCGTGATTTGTTAGTTTGTCGAGAAGTATTTCATGGCAGACGCTGTTAAAGGCCTTCGATAAGTCACACAAAGTGAACTGATTTATCTGGTTGTCTATGTTTTTATAAATTTCATTTGTGATCTTAGTAACGCTGTTTCGATTGATAGTTTACTTCCAAAGCCGTGTTGCGTGTTTGATATAAGGTTATTCTCTTCCAAAATGCTGTTAATTGGTTGGCAACTATTTTCTCGAATATTTTAGATATTACCGGCAGTATTGTGATGGGTCGATAATTATTTACTTCGTCTGTATCACCGGATTTGAAAATAGGTGTTATGATACCATGTTTCCAAAGTGATGGATAAACACCAGTGACTATTGATGTATTAATGATGACTGTCAGATAGTATGCAATTGCTAGTAGACTATCGATTATGAAACGCTGTGCAATGCCATCAGCTCCTACGGAATTTGTTTTTCTTAAGTGTTTTACTGTTAATATAATTGTTTCTACTCTTACTGCTTGCGGTCTGAAAAAGTTTGTTATAGGCCTTGTTTCATTTATGTTGTGTAGATGTGTGGAGGCGGTTGTCTGTTCGTAAGTGAGTCTATGGACTTCAGCAAAGAAGTTATTAAAGTGTTCTATATCATATATTGAATTTTTGGAAATGTTTTGTTTCTTATTTGGCACTAGTGTCTTAACCAGTTTCCATGTTTCGGCAGAATCGTTTCTGCATTCATTGATCTTACTTTGGAAATAAATTGTTTTCGCACAATGGATGAGCGTTTTCACATTCCTTTTCTTGTGTTTATATTCAGCCTGAAGGGTGGTGTCAGATCTTTTATCTTGAGGGCCTTCTGAGTATTATTTATATTATTTGTGGCTCTCTTAATGTTGTCACCTATCCAGGGGGCGGGAGGACGCTTTATTGTTTTAGTTTTAATGGGTGCGGAGTCGTTTATGCTGTTTTTATCACTTCTGTTAAAATGATAATTTGTCTG
>NW_020869979.1:194020-199020 GCF_003789085.1 Penaeus vannamei
ATATATAATACTACTTATGAGTTATATAATATTTATTATATATATAAATCTCGTATGTATATATATATATACATCGGGTATCAGATAACGGTTCAAACTCTTGTAACTATTCCGCAGATGTGCAACAGATTTTTATATGTTTCCACCCTATTCTTAAAGGAAATCCAGGTCCTTCATCTCATTGCTTTGTGAGAATAATATCGCTCCTGGCACACAGACAGGTCAGAAACAAGCTCAGGAAGGTTAACTGCGATATTAATTTTTAATTAAATCTCCTGGGTTCGTGGCTCCACAATTAATCATCAACTCACACAAGGAATAAGACGTTATTTCCAGGGTATTACCATTATTAGCTGTATCCCTTCCGGCCGCAGTTTTGGCAACCTCTCGCTTTACTCGTTCTCTTCATAACGGTCGCTTCCTTCACCTCCTCCCATCCTTGTGCATGTGTGTGATATATGTAACACCACACAAAAAACACACACTCAAACACGTAATTATCTATGCTTCCGGGTTTATATGTTGTGTGCTCTGTTGGTGTGTGATCGTTTGTGTTGGTGTGTGTCTGTTGTGTGTTTGTGTGTGTATAATATACTATATATATTATATATATATATATATATATTATATATATATAATATATTTATATATACGTTATATACAATAGTTACTCGGATAATCTGTAATATATATATAGGACTCATCCTGCAGGCCCTGTTGGCCATACTTCTCCAAGATAGCTACGTCTTCAGGCAAGAAGATCGGAGACATCGTGAAGAAAAGATGGTTCAAACCATAATAGACCCCTCCCAAGCCCAGGATTGGGTCGCAAAGTCATACCTTTGTGATGAGAGCGGTGTGAATAACATAGGCGAGATCAGTGCCGAAGGACCCTGAGCACGAACAACGAATCAGCACTCAACACCCGCAGCGCTCTTCCCGGACGCCATCATGACATGAGAAGCGCCCTCGCTGTTCACGCAGACACGATGGTCTCCTTCCCGAAGTGGTCCCCTTGGCCTCCATCATAAAGCAGGCCTGGCCCCACGCAAAGGGAAGATGGTGAAGGAGCGTCCATTCATCAATTAACCAACATCAACAGCTGCTACGGGGAGCCACGAATTAGCCAAGCGTCGTCGCTCACCTGATTACTTAGACGTGACATGACCACCCGAGTATTTGTATATATATACTCCTCTTTGTATCTCTTGTAGTATATTGCCCTGACGAAGCCAATAGCCCGAAAGGCCCCCTTCCCGGCATATTTATGTGTTTTCTTGCCCCTTCCCCTTTGTCTGTTTCTTTGCGAGCTATCTCCACACCACCCATCCATCGACTATACTATACTGTATCTAAATGTATCCCATATTAGAGTCTACTAGGCTATACTATAATAGTATATTATATATATATATATATATATATTATATATATATATATATATCATATATGCCGTGGGTGTGTCTGTACGTGTGTATATATTAAATATAATATATATATATATATATATATATATATATATTATATATCATATACTATATATATTATACATTATTATATAGAGATATTAATCAGATTTATATGGACATTGGAAGTGGGTGTGTACACCACGTATAGTATTATCGCGTGTACTATCAAGATACATAATATATATAGCAGTACTCACGGAGCATGACTTATATCTCATAAGCACGTGTCAATTACTATATATATGCCATTATCCGTCTATTTCCATTATCTCGAGCCTGTGAAGCATCGTCAGGTGTGTAACCGCTTTTATATATTAACAAGTAGCCCACACCACATTCTGATAGTATATATATATATATATATATAACCTTATTATAATACTATAATTACATATATATAATGTATGTCGATATATATTACATATTATATAATATACATACTATAGTATACATATATATATATATATATTTCATATTATGCGTGGGTGGGTGTGTTACGTATATATATATATATATATATATATATAATAATAATAATGGTAGATATAGTATATCTAATAGTGAGATAATATATATATATTCATATAATGACGTGGGTGGGTGTGTAGCGGTATATATATAATATATATATTATATATATATATATATAATATATATATTATATATATATATGTATATATATTATCATATATATAACCTTAGTAAGTCCTAAGATAGCCTATATAATATAGTATAGTTATATAGTATACCACTCATTATGGCGTGGGTGGGTGTGCGTACGTAATATATAGTATTACAAAAAATATATATATGATTATAGTATATTATATAATATATTTATATATATATTATATTACTATATATATATTATATATATATGCGTGGGTGGGTGGGTGAACGGTTATATATATATATACATATTATATATATATATACTATATATAGTATCATTATATATTATGTAATATATATATCTATAGTATATATATAAATATAATATATACTCATATATAATATATATATATATTTTATATCATATATGCGTTGGTGTGTCTGTACGTATATACTATAATATATAATATAATAAATATATATTATATATATATATAATATAAAATATATAATAATATTATGTTATATATATATATAATATATATATATATATATTATATCATATATGCTGGGTGTGTCCTGTACGTAATATATTATATATATATATATTTATGATATTATATATATATATATATTATATATATAAGTATCTAATATATATATATATATTGATCATATATCCGTGGTGGGTGTGTAACTAATATATATATATATTTATATATATATATTATATATTTAATATATTATTAATATATAATAATATTAATATATAATATACATCACACACACACACACACACACACACACACACACACACACAACACACACACACACACACACACACATCACATATATATATATATTATATATTATCATATATATAATATATGTTGTGTGTGTGTGTGTGTGTGTGTGTTGGTGCGTTGTGTGTGTGTGTGTGTGTGTGCTGTTTTGTATTCTCTTTTTTTTTTTTTTTTTTTTTTTGATAGAGCATTAAAATAGATACAAGCATTTCCTCGGAACGTCCTCAAGAATCATATACGTGGATAAGCAGTTTCATTATTCTATCAAGTACGAAATCTTCCCAAAGTTCTATCATTCAATGTCAATTTGTTTTTTTCCTACTGCCTTGCCTTTCTTCATCTTCTGCATCGCATCTCTAACTTCTTTTCTTATCATTTGCTTCCTAATTGTTGTTTTATATTTTTCTATCTGAATCTAAATAAAGGCCTGTGTTGTAATCTTTCCACCTCTGGACTTGATCTAGCTCCATCTTACGGCTGCCATCTTCATCTTTTTATAGAAACACATACGTTCTGCTTCTTCCTTGTTTGTTACATCTTCACTTTTTACTTGCATCATTTTGAAAGTTTTTCCTTTTCGAGGTCTTTGTTGTTCCAAATTACTCTTCCTTTTGCTTTCTGTACATCTTCCGAACAGTTTCTATTCTTCTGCAATGATTGAGCACTACTGTTATCTTAAGACGCTGCTGACAGACTTAGGCAAAAAGAGAAGCAGGGAGATAGCCACGGACAGATAAAAAGAGAAGCAGGCAAAGAGTAAGATAAGTAGGAAGTCAAGAAAAAACATGCAAAAGGAAAAGGATTTAATATTAGAATTTAAGAGATACAAGAAATGATATACAATTTTCCAAAAACACAAAGGAATAAATAGACGAAGAAAATATGGAACTTATTTTGACCTAAACCCTAATACCAATTCCCAGTTCCCAAAGATGACATCTCTCTTTTCCGGTCTTACAAAATATCTGTTTTCACATCACAGCGCTTATGAGGTTCGGTGAACCACATCAGCTTTTAAGAACTCGTCTTCAATCTTTTGGTAAAAGAAGAAGGTGAATAGAAGGTGAAGAAGAAAAAGGAACAAAATGGGAACTTTCAGAACACTTTTTCAGAATCATTGTCTGAAGGGTTGCATGAGTCTGGCAGTGAAAATAAAATGTAATGTATGGTATCCAATGAAACAGTTATTCTGCTAGTATTAGCGGTGTGTGTGTCCGAATGGCGTTGTGTAAAACTCAATATATGTGGAAATTAATAAATACCAATGCACAAAATGGACAGAGTAAGACACAGGTGGGTGCAATTGAAGAAATGGTAAAAAGAAACAAGAAAGAGAGACCATTGCAAATACTAAACAAGTGATATATTCTCACCAAAAACTGAAGTTCAATATGCCAATACTAAACAAGTTCATATCCGGAGACTCCAAAGCGCTTCGAAGCTTATATGACTTATGATTTATTCTCCTTTTTCTCTTTTTCTTTCCCTTTCTATCACATGCAAAATCGCAAAATTTTGGATATTATCGAAACGTTTAATGGTTTCCGATCCGGCAATTTAGCATCCGTATTTGTAAAATGTTAAAAGTTCCAGGAAATGTTTGATAATACTCTCTCTCTCTCTCTCTCTCTCTCTCTCTCTCTCTCTCTCTCTCTCTCTCTCTCTCTCTCTCTCTCTCTCTCTCTCTCTCTCTCTCTCTCTTTTATCTTTATCTTTTATCTTTTATTTTTTGCCTTCTTTATTGCTGTCATTATTGTTATCATAATTATTATTATCATTATGAGCAAAATTATTTTGGTATTATTTTTATAATTGATAGTGATATTAACATTATTGTTATCATTAATATTAATATGACCATCATTGTTATCATTACTGTTTTTATTATCATTCATATTATATAATTGTTATTACTATTATCATAATCACTTTTATCATTATTAGTATAATTATTTTCAGCATAATTTCCATTAATAATAATTATAATAATTAACAATTGTAGTAATGAAACTATAATTTTTAATGTAAATTATTATTATCATTATCTTTGTTATTATCATTATAATAATAATAATAATAATAAATAATGGTAATAATAATGATAATAATGATAATA
>NW_020869979.1:211520-214020 GCF_003789085.1 Penaeus vannamei
TTTCTCGATGCTTCGTCGCCTGAACGTGATCTTCAACCATCGCTTTTTTTTCAAAATCCATTCTCAACTCTTTTGTTTTTCTTTTATCTTTTTGATTCTCAGAACTGTTTGGGTTTTCCCATCATCTTGTCGAAACAGGCGAGAAACAGATTAACAGTTAATCAACAGGATAGCACTTGTACTTATTACGCGCATTCTATAACGTTTTTGCGAAAAATGTTTCTAATTGTCCCATGGTAGCTCACGGACTAAGATGTGTTTTATTCCAAGGTGGGTTTTATAGTTAAGTAACGTTTCTATTTTGGGGCAAACATTTTTCAACACTTTGTAATTCTTTTAATATTCTTTGAATGAATGTGCCTTTATCATATTGAGTCTTTAATTCGTGATTCATTATCATTATCGTACAATACTTCTCTATATATGTATAGTATAAGATTGCTTCATATTTCGCAAATTTGTCTTTCATTGCTCGTGATCTAGCAGTATCTATACTGGTAAACACTTCTTCACTACCGCCTCATAGCGATAGCAACATTTGTTTGCTGTCTCAGAACACTTTATTTCAAGAAAGACAACGATTTTGCGCCTTTAACTTCAACGTCATTTGAAGATTCTGGAATATAATCCGACGACTCTCCCTATATTCTTCCATTTTCTTTATGTCTTTTTTCATTAATTCTTTGTATAATGTGGTTCTTATTAAGTATTAATTATTTAGTTCCTTCGGGTCCATTTTCTCCCCAACCATCTTTCGAGGTTGCAAAAACACTCTAGGTACACCTATTATGACTGGGTGAAATAACTGAAACCTTTACAGAACCTACAGTATATCATCATCAAGCATTTTTCATGTAATTTCCGTACTTCCCGTACGAGTTTGATAGCGTTTTTGTGAAACACAGCAGGAACATCCGCCACATTCACTACCTATCACCCCTCTACCTACTATCCATATACCCCTATACTATATATTACTTCTAGTCACTATCTCATCCTATACCTATATATACTACCCCATACCTATATATATCAATACCTCGTACACTATTCCCGCGTCGGAGAGCGCTGCATCGAGCTCGAGAACGCCGACTTCTTCGCTCTCGCTCCACTGCAGCCACAGTCCCTCCCCCTCGATGGTCACCTTCCCCGGAATGGTCCCCAGGCCTTCCATCATCACATAACCAGAATACATATGGCATTGGCCCCACGACAAAGGGAAGCATGGTAGAAGGGCGGTTCATTATCATAACAATACACATCAAACAACGCTACGGGGGAGCCATGAACTAGCCAAGGTCGTCGCTCACTCTGATTACAGACGTGACCCGTGATAAACGCCAATGTTTGTATTTAATCTGCGTACTATGTATCCGATAATCCATAGCATATGCTGACGAAGCAATAGTGAAAAGGCCTTCCGGCATGATTCGTGGTGTTTTCTTACCCTTTTTTACGCCCATTTCGTCGTCCCTTTGCAATCATGTTCATACATGATTTCCACTATTATATACATATATAACTATATTATCTAGTTTTATTATATATTTATATTATATACATAGTATATCTTATATATATCTATATATATATTGGTATATATTAGTATATATTTATATATACTATATTATTGGTATGTATTATACTATATCTGATATTAATATTGGGTGACTATATCTATTTATATATTATATTATATTATATATAGTATATATATATTATATATAATATATATGTATTTTTTTTTTTCTTCTCCTTCTCTTCTATTACCTCTCTCACACACTCCTTCTCTCTTTAATATTTAAATCTCCTCTTCTCACTATTCCCACTCTTTCTTTATTTATATCTAGCTAGGCTATATATATATTATACTTACTTATTATATTATATATATATATACTATATTATAATGATTATATCTAGTATTCATTATATCATCTCTTTACATAGCATATCATACATATATATCCTCTATAGTCCCTAATATTATGGTCATCCTGTTTTATATATCTTATAGATGGGTAGATAAATAACAGATACATATCATATTATATATATATATATATAAGTATAATAATATATTATATATATTTATATTATATCAATTATATATTATATCTATATAAAGTTAATTAATAATATCTATAATCACTACAACGAAAAAAAAAAAAAAAAAAAAAAAAAAAAAAAACAGAAAAAAAAAATAAAACATACAAAAAAAAAAAAAAAAAAAAAAACAAAAAAAAAAAAAAAAAAAAAAAAAACAACAAAAAAAAACAAAAAAAAAAATAGATCCATAACAAAAAAAAAAAAAAAAAAAAAAAAAATCAAAAAAAAAAAAATAAAAAAAAAAAAAAAAAAAACACAAAAATAAAAATAAAAAAATAAAAAAATAATAAATAATCAATAATAAAAAAATAAAAAAATAAATATCTCTCAAAAATCAATCCAAAATACATCATCAAATAATCATAAAAAATAAAAAATAAACACATACAAT
>NW_020869979.1:231520-234020 GCF_003789085.1 Penaeus vannamei
ATTATATTATTTTATTATTTTATTGCTATTATTATTACTATTATTATTATCATTATCAATATTGTTATTATCATTGCTTTTATTTTCAATTTTATTACAGCGAATTTCCCCGGGCTTCATGCGGGTCATAGTACAAGCTTTCGGGCTGCCTGTTTACTGACATTATGGATTTTTATAGTAAATCTACTGACTCCTCCGCCCATCAAGTTGGCATGGCTTAGTTTTTATTTTTTATTTTTTAATAAGAATAAACCTGGTAATGTATATTTTGACTTATCTTCCTTTTGGTATGTGATCTACATATTCAGTGCTCCTACTGTACGCAACCCCACTTATACACTACTTGCCTTATATTCAATTTTTTCTTTGTCTTATTCTGGCCTTTTCGTCTTCGACTAATTCTCTTCTTAGTACTTTCATATTATTTATTATTTTGCACGTGCCCAATTTTGTAGTTTTATTCTATTTATAACATGTATTTCTCAGCTTGTTTTGAACCGATCATACACTACTCGATTATATGAAATGTACTGCATTATGGGTTAAAAAAATCACCAAGCACAGGAAGCCACCAGTATATAAGGTATTTTATTATCTTTACTAATATTATTATCATTATTATCAAAATTATTAACATTGCTGTTATCAATATTACTAGTATTACCTAAAAGGCTTCTTATTATTACCACAATTTTTTCTATTATTATCATTATTATTATTGCTGTGGTTATCAGTATTACTGTTGCTCTTATCAGTATTGTTATCACAATAATTAACATCAGTATTGTTATTATCATCATTGTTATCATCTTTACTCTTATTGTTTTACCTATTTTAACTGGTATTAGTAGTAGTATTACTACTGGTATTGTCATCATTATAATTATTTTGATGTCAGTATTATCGTTATCATCATACTAGTACTGATCATGGCTTTCTCATTCGAAAAGAAGCTGGACATATCAATATAAATTTTTCTAATTGTTTTCTTTTTTTCGCCATGCAAACTTCTATTATATTTCCTCTATTATTTCTTTCTTCTCTCTTTCTTCTGTCACCTGTTTTATTTATATATCAAATTTTCTATCATACTGACACATGCAGATGATTATGTCCCCTTGTAAGAAATATTGTTCTTACGTAATTTCACAAACACGAAACTAACACATCCAGCTTTTATTCCCTGAGTTTGGGTGACTTTAAAAGTTAGTTAACTAATTAACATCTTGTGTGTCTTGTAAACCCCCAATGTTTTGTCAGCAATAACTTTTCCGTCGTAGATCCCAGCGAAGAATCTTTGGTGAATAATGTAGGAAGCTTTTCTTAACAATGATTAATAGAACCTATTATCTTATTAAATTAACTATTCATCTGTTCAGTTGTTAATTATTAATTAGTTGATTTTGTATAATATCTCTTTTCTAGTAGCAAACTCTGTATGAATTATGTATCAAAGACAAGGAATCCTTCTAGTTGTCTTGAACAAGTATTTGACGTTGTCTCAAGGACGAGTAATGGTTTCTGAATCTAATTTCTTTATATGCTGAATGTAAAATAGAAAGACATGACTAATAAAACTAAGAATAACGATGACTTTGATGATGGTTATAATGATAACGTAATTAATAGATGACGATGATCATAATAATGGGGTGATAGAGATAATGATAATAGTGCTGAGAATGATAGTAATAATAATTGCAATTATCATGATGATAAGAATAATAAAAGTTATAACAATAATAATAATGACACTGGTCTACAATTATTTTATTGCAAGCAAACAAGACAGTTTTTAAGTAAAAGGACGCTGAACACGAACAAATCATTTCATTGACGTCTTAATTCTTTATGAATGGACACTTACCGAATTGAACCAATAAACATCATAATGTTTAATTGATGCATACATAAGTTTGTTTGTTTTTTCTTTAGAACTAAGCAAGAAAATTGACTTTCTACGTATAGGGAATTATTGTCCCTAGGGCTATGGCCTCAGGAAAAAACTGCAAAAACCTCTCCAGATGTTTTTGTTGTGCTTGCGTTTATATTGATTAATAGCAGGCAAATCAGCAATTGTAAAACAAGACTATTACGTATATTTTAGGGTAATGGTGTTCAAGAAAAATGGGACTCCGCATATCATTTCCAATAATTATGCAAATCATCTTTATACAAAAAGAAGAATATATTAGCTGAACCATGTGGATGACTGTTACTTTTGTCTCATTAAGGTTGTTAGAGTATCGAAGACCAAACTAAAGTTCATTGAATAACAGCCTGATCTTTCTCATGCTCGGCGGCCAGTACAATGAGGCTACACCCGTCCCAGTTTTCACTTTGTTACCTGTGGACATCGAAGTTAGAGTATCCAAACCAATGAATCCCCGATATTCGCCTATAAATGATCCCGAGAATAGGAATGTAGACAACATTGAACAAAAAAGTCAAAGCTACAGTGAGGGATTGAACACCGATCCTGATTTTTGCTCAGAATCAA
>NW_020869979.1:236520-244020 GCF_003789085.1 Penaeus vannamei
TCCACATTGGCGGTTTCAGTTATCATTCAATTACCTATGGGCAGTGACAGTGAGCAGAATAACAACATGCTTTTTTCGTGAACAGCTTAGCATTTTGCTTGATAAAAGTGATGATAAGCGTATTTGGCCAGTGTGTTGTGATGGGTGGCGATAAACAGCTAAAAAATGATCAGATTGCTGCTATTACAACACTGTAAGGAGGGAAAGTCCAATACAGAAATATCAAATACAATCGGAATTTCATTTTGAAGTGTCCAGAGGTGGACAACAAAATTTCATGACTATGGAGACACTGAACCGCCACTGCAGAAAAAGCAGCCAGGGAAACCACAGAAAACATCTAAATGCACATTAATTGTGCTCTGAGGCAGGTGGAGAGTCAGCCACGAATAACAGCACCAGAATTAAAAGAAAGGAATCCTGTGTTGCTAGCTGAAGTGTCAGTGAAAACGATATACCGACGACTCAAAAATGACTTGAAATTTTCCCACCGCATCGCTCGCAAGAAACCGATTGTCACCCTTAAGCAGAGGCAAAATAGGGTTGCTTTTTGTAAGAAATATCTTCTGTGGGACAAGGATAAGTGGAAACGAATCTTAGGGAGCGATGATGAGTGTAACTGGAAACAGAGACGGCAAAGTTTATCGCCGCCCTGAAAGTGATCCATGTGACCCGAGATTCATCCAAGGGACTGAAATATCCAGATAAATTGATGGTGTGGGGTACCTTTGGTTACCATGGTGTGGGGACATTGGTAATACTATCAAGGAATGTTTTGATGAATGCAGACAGATATTTGGAGCTACTGAGTGATAATTTGGAAGATTGCTTTGAGCGGCACCAAACACGTGTTTCTGCAGGATGGTGTACCTTGACATAATGCAAAGCTTTAAATCCTATTGAAAACTTGTAGGCACTAATGAAAAATATATTACATGAGCATGATACCTCACCATTCCCCAAGCTTGAGTCAGCAATCACAACACCCTGGCCAAAAACAGCAACAGAACTCAGGCAAAAAATGCTAGGCGATACACGAAAAAAAAGCACGGAGCAATTCTGCTCACTGTCACTGCCCAGAGGTAATTGAGTGATATCTGAAACCGCCAATGTGGAGTCAGATGAGTAATCTATCAGCTGACGGGGCGTCAAGATTATAGGTCGTTTTGCATGATATTAGAGGGGTATTACCGAATAACGTCAAAAATCTAGGCGCGGGACCCTCTCGCGCCAAGATTTCTGACATGCACCTATGCATGTATATATGTATGTATGTATACATATATATAGTGATCATGTTCGTATGTCGGTTTGTACTGCGATGGTAGACTACTAGGGTCGGATTCTGCACCAACGGGATCAAAAGGGAGGGCCTCCACTCAGGGCGACGATTTCCATCAGCGAAAACCAAAATGTCCTTCGAGAAAAGGCACCGAACTAGCCCTTGCGAGAGAAGGACCATTGAGATTGTGTTGGTTTGCATTCGTTTGGTATTAAAACCTACTACACAGAATTTATGAACATCGATAAATAATGAAGCATTTGGTGAAGAGTGAAGAAAGTATACACACACACACACACACACACACACACATATATATATATATATATATATATATATATATATATATATATATATATATATATTATATATATATATATATATATATATATATATATATATATATATATATATATATATATATATATGTATATATGCGTAAATATATATATATATATATATATATATATATATATATATAATATATATATATATATATATATATATATATTATATATATGCATATATGCGTAAAGGGTAGAGAGAGAGAGAGAGAGAGAGAGAGAGAGAGAGAGAGAGAGAGAGAGAGAGAGAGAGAGAGAGAGAGAGACAGAGAGACAGAGACAGAGACCCGTCCATCAGTCGGTCAGACAAACAGACAGAGGAGAGGAACTTTCAGACACAGGCAACAAAAGACAAAGCAAACGCGCAGGACAAAACAAGTGTGCGATTGCCCGCTGAGGAACTATGCCCAAGTAACATTAACTTCCCGTCTCGTAGTTTTGAAGTTTCTCAAGACCTCCTGAAGGCATGTTATTATTAGTGCTTGTTGCTGCGTTGGGTCAAGTAGGAGAAGAATGGAAGAAAAGGAGAGGAGAGGGTAGGATAGGAGAGAAGGGAGAGGGGAAAGGAGAGCGTGGAAGAGAGAGAGGAGAGGGGAGGGAAGAAAGGGGAAAGTAGAATGATGGTGGAAAATGAGGAGGGAGACTAGAGGGGTGGGAGGGAATGGAAAGTAGAAGAATGGAGGGGAAAGGAGAGGGATGGAGGGAAAGGAAAGAAGAGAAGGGAGAGAGGGAGGAAAAGGAAAGGGAAGGAAGATGAAAGTGGCACTTATAATACTACTGCTTCTGCTTCTACTACTACTAATTCTGCTTCTACTACTACTGCTTCTACTGTAGTGACCTGTTTTAGGCGTTACCCCAAAAATTGGTAGCACCCCCTAGGTTTCGAGCTTATCCCCCGCAAGGAGCAACAAATCGGGGCGACCACGTGTTCTCGTATATTGTTTTTAACGATCTTTTCTTTTATCATTTTATTTTTAATGTTTAGCACTTGTGATCAAGACTAACCTAGTTCTTTTTGTTGTTTTATTGTATAAGTATTTATCTGGTTTTATGTTGCATTTTATACACCCCGTTTTCTATTGTTTTCGTTTGTTTTATCGCTTTTATAATTGTGTATGATTTTTTTTTTTTTTTTTTTTTTTTACTTTCATTTCATTAATTTTCACTTAAAAATTGTAAGGTCCAGCGGACCAAAACATTTTAACGCACTGAAAAATTATTGTTTTTAGTAATAACGAACCAGACACTCGGCAATCGCCTGCGGCGATTGTCTTTGTTTATATCGGGAAGGGCAGCTAAAACCAAGTGTCAGAATTCTTGCGTCCGATCTCTGGAACTCGTGTTGATTGCTTGCAAGGCCCAGTCTCCATAATACAGATAAGTAGAGTGTTGTTTCGGCCAAAGGACGTAAGATTTTAATTAGTTAAATTGGAAGTGCTTTGTTTTATTTTTAGCTATTTTGAGCTTTTGTTTTGCTGGACCGTCGTAGTCATTTTTATGATCTTTTAGTTCATTTGTCGTTTTTTTCAATTTTTATGTGCTTTTACTTCATTTAAGTTCTATTTTATTTAAAAGTTCTGCTTGTGTTTTAGTATTTTTATTCGGTTTTGTATTTGCTCTTTTACTTGTGTTTTATTTATATTCAGTTTTACTTTGCTTAAGTTTTATTTCACTAAGTCACTTTTACTTGTTTTATTTATATTCAGTTTTACTTTACTTAAGTTTTATTTCACTTTTCAGTCTTTTTACTTGTGCTTTATTCATAGGTTGGTTCTGTGTATTTTAATTGCCTTTTCTTTCACTTGCTTTAGTTTTTTTTACTTGTTTTATTTGCTGTTTAGATTTTTTAACTCCACGAAGTTTTGTTTTGTTTTTTAGTCTTTTGTCTTTTTAGTCACGGTTTTGTTAAATTATCTATTAATAAATATTGTATGATTTTTATGCTGTTTCCTGTGAACCTCCATCCTGCCAACTACTCTAAATAATAAGACTAATTGAACAAAAACTTTAATATACTTTCGTTTGCTCTGCTGAATCACTACACTACTATGCTTCTACTACTACTGCTTCTGCTACTACTGCTACTGCTACTGCTTCTGCTTCTACTACTACTTCTACTACTACTGCTTCTGCTACTGCTACTACTACTGCTTCTGCTTCTACTGCTTCTGCTTCTACTACTACTGCTTCTCTACTACTACTGCTTCTGCTTCTACTACTACTGCTGCTGCTTCTACCACTGCTACTACTACTGCTTCTGCTTCTACTACTACATCTGCTTTTCCTGCTTCTGCTTCTACTACTACTGTTTTTGCCTCTACTACTACTGCCTCTGCTTCTACTGCTCTTATGCCCTCGTTTACATAGCTCATTGGTTTATTCCATGCTGTGTATGAAAAGGACTCTAAATGTTATGAAGTACTACCCAGTCAAGAGTATCTGTGAAAGCAACTGGAATCTGTTTCTCAGCAACCTGCTAAGATTATGGCTGGCTATCAGTGAGCTCCTAGTATTTAATTTTATTTAGTTATTATTATTATTTTTAATAAACGCTATGACGGGACCCCCGATTATTTCCTTTGTACTTAGTCCCATAGACTCGGACGATAGAGTATTTCCGGGGCTCTTCTTCCACGGAATATTCTGGCTCTTAACTAGATGTGAAATCGTACAGTAGATGAATATAAGTACCATGATGATAGTATATAATATTATATATACTATATATACTATATATATAATATAGCTATATAAGTATATAGTTATATATAATATCTAACATATATATTTAACAGCCACAGACAATGCTAAGCCCCTGCGCGCACAGCGCCCACCGACACACGATCATCATGTAATATATATAGAGAATATACTCATATACCATCTAGTTATCAATATATTAACAGGGTAGCACGAGCTGTATAGTTATATCATAAATATAAGGCATAATATTTAATAGACAATATATATATATTAGTTACTGTTGGATATTATATCGCGTGAAAATATACATATCAGTACAATATATCATATCGTGGTATAACAGTAAAACTATATATACGTAATATAGCGTAACGTAATTATATATATATCGTACGTATATAGTACTATTAATAGTATGTAGTGTGTGTGTGGTGTGTGTGTGTACTATTTATATATATACTAGTTAATATATATATATACGTGATACATATATATATAATACTTAATATATAATATCCTGTTATATCAAATAACATATCACATATATATAAGAAAGGTAAAAAGAATAAGATATATATCATATAATATAAGATAGGATATTGTGTATAATATCGTAAATAATACATAACATATATAATATATGTAATATATACTGTATAAAAATTTAAAGATAGTTTTAATGTTGGGAGGAATTTGGGTGTGTGCCTGGATGTGTGGTGTGATCGTGTGGTGATGTGTGTGGTGTGTGGTGTGTGATGTTACTGTGTAATAAAGCTGAGTCGATGAATAAATACTATAGATAGAATGTATTAAGATTTGAACTAAGTACGTAACGATGCTAAGTAAGTAGTGAATCAGAGTAAAGATTATATACCGCATACCTATGTTATCTTAACAGAAGTCTTATTCTGAAGATAGATATACTAATATAAATACAGCATACATACAGAAATATATAATACAAGGAAGTAATACCACAGAGATGCATGTGACATCAATATATATATGAGGCTATACCTATAACGTAGCAATCGTAGCTGATCAGAGCAAATTAGGATAGTAGTAATTATACTATAGCTATATATAACTCGAATAATAGTCATATTAGTTCGGTACCGTATATTAGATATCAGTTATAGTGATATTAGGTATAATGAGTGAATAATATGATATGTATAGGTACTATAATTATAGAGCACTATCTGAACGTATATATAACTCATCGATACCTTATCAGTAGAGTATGAGTATATATTGGTAAGAGGAGATCATTAAATCCACCACAAGCACACAGCTACACACACACACACCCACACGTCACAATATGGGAGTCCGGAGCAAGTAAAGTCTAGAATGACAGAAGTCAATGTACGCACACATAATATATATATATAATGATATCTATATGCGGCTATAGACTATATATATATGCGTATATTAATATATTAGTATGTATACTGATATATATATTTAAATAATATATATGTATAATACTATATATATTGGGTAAGGCATATATATATACATCACATATATAAGTATATATAGTATATATGTATAATATATATATATATATCATATATATATATATATGCGTGTGTGTGTGTGCAGCATTATATATATAGATAGTATATATATAGTTATACATAATATATATATATATATATATATATATATTATGCATGTAATGTATAGAATATATATATATATATAATATACTAATATACTATATTAGTAGGTAGTATAATAAAATATACTGTATATATATGATATATATATTATATAATTATTTATATATATATAGATATATATATATAATATATATTTCGGATATATACCTTTGATTTGGGATATTTGAATTAAATTTAAAGCTTTTTTTTAAAGCGCGTCTAGATTTTTTTATTGGACCGTAAATTCACCTAAATTTTCATTACTATCATTTGAATATATTTTAGTGTGTTAGCTAGGCAGTTTGTAGATAGATTAATCAATTTTTGAAATGATTGCTGGCTGAACATCGCTTCTATAGGAAAGGGAATGGTGTTGTGATAAATACTGGTATCTCTGTCTAGCACGTCGTTTTTTGCGCTCAGAGCGGCGGGGGATTTCATTGGCGACAGGTTGGAGAGAGATCATTTTATTGGGCTATGTTTCTGGGGAGAATGAAATAGCTGGGGATTGTATATCTGATAAAATAGGAATCCCTATAGTTTGTTGTGAGACTACTTAGATCGGTGCGGGATTTCATTGGAGACAGGTGGAGAGAGATCGAACATTTTATTGGTCATTTCTGGTGGAGAATGAAATAGCTGGGGATGGTTATATATCTCGAAATAGGGGAATCCCTATAGTTTGTTGTGAGATACTTAGATCGGTGGGTGGGATTTCATTGGAGACAGGTGGAGAGAGATTCGAACATTTATTGGCTACATTTCTGGTGAGAATGAAATAGCTGGGGATGGTTATCATATCTGATAAAATAGAGGAATCCCTATAGTTTGTTGTGAGATACTTAGATCGGTGCGGGATTTCATTGGAGACAGGTTGTGATCCAGTGAAGTGGACAACTGTCACCCAACACCATCCAAGCTGCACCATTTAAAGGCATCCACGAGAACGGAGGAGAAATAGAAACCGACATTAATGTTACTGAGGGCTCGTCACAGAGGAGTGGGAGGTGCTGTGAGAACTGATTAGTTTTCTTTTATGTCTGTGTTTATTTTATCTTTGTTTCATTTTGGGGTTTCTCGGAATGCCATGGAAAATTAAAACCTGAGTGGTGCTGGCAATACCTGGCAGAGTAAATCAACTATATATAAAGAAATTAGTTCATGAAGACGTCCATACTAAATCTAAATAACGCTGAATGAGATATTGGTAAAAATTAATACATTTAATTCTAACTAAACCATCATAGGGTGGTGACTATTACAGAAAGAATTAACATACATACATACATACATTACATACATACATAATATATATATACATACTATATATATATATATATATATATATGATATATATAATTATATTGGGTAGGCAATAGATCCTGTGCCAGTATCAACTGTTGGTTGGACACGTGGCCATGCCAACAGTACCCCATGTTCTGGTGTAGTATCCAGTCCATGAAAATCTTGAAAAGTGTTGGTGCAAGCTTTACCTCACTTC
>NW_020869979.1:274020-276520 GCF_003789085.1 Penaeus vannamei
GAAGAATTAGAAAGTTTCTATGACAGCTTGCGAGAAACACTAGACAACATACCAAACAGAGATGTCAGAGTCATCATGGGTGACCTGAATGCAAAAGTTGGCAAATTAGACATAAGACACAACGCCCATGGAAAATTTGGTCAAGGAAAACAAAATGAAAGAGGAGAAAAGTTAATTGAATTCTGCAACTCCAACAATCTAGTTATTACCAACACACTGCTCCAACATCATCCAAGGCATCTGTACACATGGATGACACCTGACAAAAAAAAAAAAAAAAAAAAAAAAAAAAAAAAAAAAAAAAAAAACGTAATCAAATCGACTACACTATGATTAACCAAAAATGGAAAAGCTGTGTCAAAAATACCAGAACTAGACCAGGAGCTGATTGCAACATTGATCATCAACTACTAACAATGGATATCAGATTCAGCCTTAAGAAGATGAAACGAGAAACAATAGTAATGAGACTAGATTATAAAACTCTAAACCACAAATATACAATCAAAGTATCAAACAAGTTCGAAACTTTACTCCACCATGAAACTGAAAGCACTATAGAAGACCTATGGAAAACAGGAAAAGAAATTATGATCAACACAGCTAAAGAAACCATTCGAAAAAAAATAATATAAAAGATGCTTGGATTTCAGCCGAAACACTGGAAGAAATCACTAAAAAGAGACAGATCAAAGCAAAAGGATTGAACAAGGAAATTGATGAAATAATCTATAAAAATCAAAAAACGAAAGTCAAAAAAATGATAAGAAAAGATAAGGAGAAAAATATTAATGAAAAATGCCAAGAAATTGAAGAGAGAGCCATTACAAACTCAACAAAAGATTATACCAATGAATCCTTACTCTCACTAAAAGTTTAAGCCAATAAATGACAGCATTAAAGATGAAGATGACAAATTACTATGTGATGGCGATAAAATTCAAGAAAGATGGAAAGATTACCGCACAAAATTCTACAAAATTAACGATAATAGTCACAAAACCGATAATTCTACAAACCGCCGAAAACGAACCAAAGCCATTACGTGAAAAAGTTGAAGCTGCAATAAAAGAACTCAAAACAGAAAAAAAGCCCATGTATAGATAAAATAACAGCAGAACTAAAAAAGAACAGCGGACCAAATGGAGTCACATTCACAAACTGTGTACAAAACTTTGGAATGAAAACAAATGGCCAGAAGATTGGGCTAATTCCGTGTTTCTCCCGATCCCCAAAAAAGGAGACATTCAGCAATGCAACAACAATAAAACAATTGCACTTATAAGCCACAATAGTAAAATTCTCTTAAAAATTATAGCAAAAAAGGTTTAAGAACAAATTAGAAGAAATCTCAGAACAAGCAGGTTTAAGGCTAGGAAGAGGAACAAGAAACCAAATTCTTAATTTGAAATATATATATATATATATAATATATATATATATTATATATATATTATATATATATATATATATAAAACAGAGAACGTAGCAAATATCTGTATATTTGTTTCATAGATTACAAAAAAGCATTCGACACCGTGGTTCATGATACTCTCTGGAACGACATGAAAAATTTGGGTTTCCCCATACACGTCATAAAACTTATGATCAACAAAAGGCGACTGTTCGAACGTCATACGGAATGACAGATTGGTTTATAATAACGCAAGGAGTTAGACAAGGATGCATCTTGTCTCCTCATCTATTTAACATCTATTCTGAAATAATAATGAAAAAAGTTTTAACAACTTTAAAGGAAGCGTAAAACTGGGTGGAAGAATAATCACGAACTTAAGGTATGTTGATGTAGTACTAATAGCTGGTAGTATGGAAGAGCTGCAGAAGCAGGTGGATGCAGTGAAAGAAGAAAGCGAAAAAGCAGGTTTATAATGCACAGAAAACAAAAGTAATGAAAATCCAAAAAACACAAGAACAATCAGATACGCACGTAATAAGAAACGGAGAAAATGTCGAAAATGTAAAAAAAAATCACTTATTTAGGAGCTGTCTTCACGGATAACTATGACGACTCTAGAAATTAAGAGAAGACTCGCAATAGCTAAGAATGCCACATTTGCACTGACCAACATATGGAAAAATAAAAGCATTTCAATAAAAACGAAGAAGAGACTCTTAAACACGCTAGTATTCCCAGTTGCACTGTATGGATCCGAATGCTGGATACTTAAGAAAATGGACGAGAAGAGAATTGAGAGTTTCGAATTGTGGGGTTATAGAAAATTACTGAAAATTAACTGGATAGAGAAAAATTCAAATGAAGAAGTACTGCAAAAATCAAAAGAAAAAACAGCCTAATTAACATCATGAATAAAAGAAAACGATTTTATTGGTCATGTCTTAAGAAGCGACTCCTTGGAGAAGGTACTTAGGAATGGTGATGGGGAAAAGAGAAAGAGGTAGACCAAAGACCAGATTGTCTGATAACATCAAGGAAGTTTGCGGACTGACAATGGTAGAAGCGGAAAGAGCGGCACAGGAA
>NW_020869979.1:284020-286520 GCF_003789085.1 Penaeus vannamei
CAAAGTGCTTTATTGTTTGTAGTATTCTGCTTGATTTCAGTCCTGATATGTTCAGGAAATATATACATGAATGTGTATACATGTATATATATATATATATATAATATATTATATATATGTGTGTGTGTGTGTGTGTGTGTGTGTGTGTGTGTGTGTGTGTGTGTGTGTCGTAGCGTACACGTCAATCCAGTTTATATCTTTAGTAGAATACTATGGAAATTCTTTTCTATTAAGAAGCAAATCGATAATTGAATTCATGAAGTAATTCAGATCCACCAGAATTCCAGTATTTATTCCTTTCATTATAGTCAAATATATGTGTATTTATATATATATATATATATATATATATATATATATATATATATATATATATATATATATATATATATATAAAGAATATATACTGGAATTCTGGTGAATCTGAATTACTTTATGAATTCAATTATTTATTCGTTTCCGAATAGAAAAGAATTTTCATGGTATTCTATTAAAGATATAAACCGGATTGATTCGTACGCTACTATCAGTATCAGAAGTATATTCAAATCACCTAAGTAACGCATCAGAAAAAAAAAAATCAGAAGGTGCAGACTCCTACAATAAGGCGGGAAATTTTGGCGGAACTCCCCATTCCAGAAAGGCCAATGACGTCATAACCTTTAGCCAATGAGCATTCGATTTCCTCTGACCAATCACAACCACGCAATGGAATTTTACGGAACGCAGTTAAAGTATTGAAATTCAATGCATTTTCGCCTTTTCGGACTTGGAAAGGCGACAAAAGTTCTCGCTCTCTCCAACTCGCTACATTTCCTACAAAAGAGAATATATAGTTTAAGAGGACATGTTAAATACTGTTGATTGTTGGACAAAAATTGAAAGATGACATGGTTTCGAAAAGGGATAATTATCACGAGAAGTTTAAATAGTAATAATGATGATAATTCTCGTTTCCAGTGTAAATAGTGATAATAATTATGATGATGATAATTATGATAATAATTGCATAATAATGGATTAATAATAATTATGATAATTACCAACAGCAAGAACAATTACTTTAACCACTACCATATTATAACGTATATAATAATATTGAAAATGATAATAATGACAGTGATAATAATTTATATTATTAATAATAGTAATGATAATAATAATAATAATAATAGCAATAATGTTAGTTATGATGGTATAGTAGTAAAGGTATTACAAATCAACAATGATGATAATGATAGCAACGATATTAACAATAATGATAATAATGATAATATCATTATTATACGAATAATAAGAACAATGTTAATTATATGATGGTAACGATAATGGAAATAATTTTGATAATTAAAATAATAGTAATATTAATTAACAATAACATTGAAAAAAAAAATCATGATAATAATAATAATTACTTTCTCCAAGGAGGTTATGTTTTTGGTACCGCTGGCTAGTTTGATGGGTTTTAGGAAGATTGCTCAAAAAGTTATGACTAGAATTTTTATGAAATTTTTGCCAGAGGTATGTCTTACCCAAACTTAGATTTCTTGGTGATGATCGGAATCATGATCCGGATTCCGGATTTTTAAAAATAATTATTATTATTTCCATTACCTTTATTACCTACGTAAAGGCGACTATGTTTAGGAGCGTCACCAGTGTACTTGAGAAAGAGGTGATTTAATTGTAATTCTTCTAGTGAGTTTTTTTTTTTTTTTTTTTTTTTTTCTTTTTGCATTAGTGACTCTATTGCCGGAGGTTTGCGCTCACTGGATGCTTCTAGTTATTGAAATAGTAATGATAATGACAATAATGATAATAATGATAATGATAAGAACAATAACAGCAGCAACAACTACAATAGCAACAACTACAACAACAACAAATATAGTAATGACAAATAACTAGAACCACTCAGAGAGCGCATACCTCTGCCAAAGCCATAGGGTCATTTGTGAAATGAAAATATCACACTTGAAGAATGACATAATATTTTTCCGTAAACATAGTGTCCTTTAAGATTATGATCATGATAATAGCTATCCCTATTGCCGAGGCAGTAGGGGTAACTGAAGCAATCATTATGCTATATCCTAGATTCATGGATCAAAATTATTATAATTAGAACATTATTGATGATATTAATAACAATAATGATAATAGATAACAATAATAATAATGATAACAAATACAATACTAATATGATCATTGATGATAATAATACTAATAATAACATTAATGATAATTAAAATGAGGATAATGATAATAACATTAATAATAATCATAATGGCGATGATAATAAAAACAATAATCATCATTATCATTATCATTATTATTATTATTACTATTATCATTATTATTATTATTATTATTACTATTATCATTATTATTATTATTATTATTACTATTATCATTATTATTATTATTATAATAATATAATATTATAATAATAATAATAATAATGACTAGAGAGTTCATACCTCCGCGAAGGCAATAAGGT
>NW_020869979.1:319020-321520 GCF_003789085.1 Penaeus vannamei
AAATCGAAAACAGAAATATTTTTAAAAAATACGAAGAAAATGAAAAACAGAAAGGAAATGCGAAACAAAAGAACGAAAAAAACGAGAGAAAACACGCAAGGAGGTGAAAACAGAGCTAATCATAGAGGAGCCCGAAAGAACAATGGATTCGGACGAGGTGAGCCAACCGCGCTGCCAGGCGAACTCGGCAAACACCACATATACAAAATTTGGCTGAAATATTTAAAGGGAAAGAGGTATGCCTTTAACATTTCCATGTTAAAAAATGTATGCAACTGGCAAACAGTGTAATCCAATCATACCGAGCAAACATTGGAATGCAATAGCCGGCCTGCATAATGCTCGGAGCAAATTGGTAAATTTATTTCGTTGCGGAGATTTAGATGTGTGTGTGTGCGTGTGTGTGTGTGTGTGTGCGTGCGTGTGTGTGAGTAAATGAGTGAGTGTGAGAGTAAGTGAGTGCGCGCGCTTGAAAAGTATGTTGAAGTGCGTTGAATTATGTGTGTGTATAAATATTTCTGTGTTCATATGTAAGAGTGTGAATGTTTACATTTTCGCGTATGCCTATGTGTGTTATGTGTCTGTGTGATTGAAAATTCTGTCTGAGTTTACTAGTTTACAATATAAACTGTGACAATAACAATGTTGAGAATGATAATAGAAACGATGATCACACCAGTAAAATGATGATGATAATGATTACGATGATGATAAGGATAATAATGATTATGATGATAATGAAATGATTATGATGATAATGATAATGATATTAAAAATGAAAATAATAATGATGATACTGATAACCATAGTGATAAGAACAACAAAATAATAATGACAAAAATGTATGATAACGATTGTAATGATAGTTATCATTATTATTAGTATTTTTACTTTCATTATTGTTATCATAGTCATTTTTATCCTTGTTATATTAATGTTATTAATTTATTATCATTATTAACATTATCATTAATATTATTATTTATTTTATTATTATCAGAATTATTTCATTATCATTAATGTTATTATTTATTTTATTATTATCAGAATTATTTCATTATCATTGCTGTTATAATAACTATTATCAATATCATTACTAGTATAATAATTATTATAACTGTTTTCATTATTATTGATATTATCGTTATTGTTATTGTCATTATTATTTCTATCATCACCATTATCTTTGTGATTGTTAGTATCGTTAATATTTTTTGTTATTCTTATTATCCTCATTATCATTATTACTTTTATTATTATCATTATTATTATTACTTTTATTATTATCATTATTATTATTACTTTTTTATTATCATTATTATTATTATCATTATTTGTATTATTATTAGAAAATCATCGTCATTATTTTATCATTATTATTATTATTATTATCATTATTGTTACTATTATTATTATTATTATTATTATTATTATTATTATTATTATTATTATTATTATTATATTATTATTACTATTATTATTATTGCTATGATTGTTGTGTTTATAATCACGATTATTATCATTATTGCAACTAACATTATTATTACAATAATAGCGATAATGATAAGAGTAATGACAATGGTCATCATAATGATGATGATATCACTAATTATGCTAAAAGTAGTAATGGTTATAATAATAATAATTAGTAATGGTTATGATAATAATAATTACGATATGAATAATATTGCTAATGATTAAAACAATGATAATAACAATAATAATGATGACAATAAGAATAAAAAATAATGATAGTCATAATAATGATGATGATATTACTAATGATGTTCCAAATAATAATAATAAGAATGATAATGAAAGTGATAATCATTATAATAATAACAACAATAGTAATATCTTTGATAAGGATAACAATAATGACAAAATAAAGGATAGTGATAATTGAATTAATGGTCATGTTTTTAATGATAATAGTAAGATTAACATTGATAAAAATAATGACAGTGATGATGCTAGTAATAAGGATAAGGATGAAGATGATACTAACAATGATAATAATAATATCAATAAGGATAACCAAAATAACCAAAAAAAAAATCATAAAGGTGATAGAAATAGATTGATAACGATAGTAATATCAATGATAAAAATAGCAATGATAATAATAACAATAATATTAACAGTAACATAATCATAATGACAATGATGATAAGGAGAGTGATAATGATAACGATAATAACAATAATAATAATGGTCAATGTTGATTGCTAATATGTTTATCAGTAATGATCTATACGCAGTTATACATGATAATAATGTTTAATCAACGATAATAATGGCGTAATCAGATGTATGAAAAATGCCCTGGAGATAATAATAATAATAATAATGGATCAATAATAATAATAATAGTAATAATAATTACTAATAGTAATAAGTAATAATTATAATGTCATACGATAATATAATTAATAATTTAGTAATCACAGTAATGTAACTCAGTAATAGCGTAATGAGATAATAATATATAATAAATAAT
>NW_020869979.1:331520-334020 GCF_003789085.1 Penaeus vannamei
CTCATCCTCTTTTAACATGTCCAGCAAAAATAACAACTTAACAATAACAACAATAATACTATGAACTTAACAATACCAACAACAACTTAACAGCAACAACAACAACAATAACAACATGCAATATGACGGTACATGCTGTCCTCGAAGGGTTGGGGGTGAAGGGGGGGGGGAGAATGTTCACAAGCTATTAGGAACAAGACCGAACAGCTGACGTTGATGTACTGTTGTCATGTACAGCTGACACTCGTCCGGATTGTCACATCCATTTGTTGGTAATGAAAGGGAATTGAGCTTGGGTGCATGAGAGGTTATTGATGCAAGAGATAGATGGCGCTGCTGAATGCTCTTGATTTATTTCTTGGCATTTAGATTTGTCTTCTGTGTGTCTGTACGTGTGCGTGTGTGTGTTTGTGGTTGTGTGTGTATGTGTATGTGTATGTGCGTGTGTGGTTGTGTGTGTATGTCTCTGTGTGTGCTTTTATCACTGTCATTATCTATCTATCTATCTATATATGCATATATATTTTTTTTCTTTTTTAAGTCTACTTCTCCTTTATTTTTTAAAACTGATTTATCTTCGATTCAATCGTATTCCTCTTAACTAATTTGTTCACTACAACATCACGTATTCCCATTCATGTCAACGTTAACATTATCGATTTACTTCTATTATTCTCGGTGTTTATAGTATTATCCCCATTGTTGGTTATCACTATTATCGTTATTATCATTATCATTATTACTAATGATAGTTGTAGTAATAGTAGTAGTGGTTTCTAGAATTTGTTGTTGTTGTAGTAATGGTAAGGGGAGAAGGGGGAGGAAGAGGAAGAGTAGTAGTAGGAGGAGGAGAAGAGGAGGGGTAGTAATAGCAATAGTAGTACTGTTACTAGTATTAGTAATATTGGATGTGGTAGTAGTAGTAGGAGGAGGAGTAATAGTAGCAGTAGTATTAGCAGTTGTAGTTGTTCTTGTGTTGTAATAGTAGAAGTAAAGTAGTAGCAGCATGGAGTAGTAATAGCAATAGCAGCAACGGTACTATGTATGTTCTAGGTCAAGTAAAGAGAGGCGTAGAAGGCCATAATAGGAGGACTGGGGACCATTAAAAACAAATGAGAGAGTATGGTAGCATCCTTATTATCGTCGTTACTGTTATTCTTAGCATTATTATCATAGGAGTACATTATAATTATCAACACTACGTAATCTTTGAAATTTTTCTTAAAATTTGTAATACTGTTTACAACATTCTTTGTGAATCCATTCAAGATATTAGAAAGGCGAGTCTCACAGTTATAGGAAATTGCGTGCATTATGAGTCATTCATTCTTTAGAAACTGAAGATAATATTGGTAGTTGTATCAGGAATCTTTAATCAAGGCGTACCAAACCCCAATAAATACAAGAAAATATCTATGTACTATTATAGTAATTGATAAGAGTTTGAAGAATTTATTGCAATTGTTTAGAAAGATATGTACCCTATAGAATGGAGAGAGAGGAGAAAAATGATGAAAGTTAATGCATTCAGAACCAGAATTTATCTATATCATAAAAAATACACGAGCACATATTGTATAATTTATGTAACGAAAAAATCGGTTCATTATAAGGATTTTATTATATCCTTTAGTGTAATTATCTTGAAGTGTTTATTTAAATAGTAGAGATACGGGAAACATTTCAATCATTTCACAAATGATAACGTTATATAATTCTGCAGGATTTTGGGTTGAAAAATGAATAGGGGATACCGATTTTTACTTCCTTTTTAATTTTTGCTTGTTATCATTATTCCTCCTTTATCTCAGCACTTATCGACGTGAATGCAAAGGTTCTCTCTCTCTCTCTCTCTCTCTCTCTCTCTCTCCTATCTGTTGACTCACGCAGGCCTCTCTCTCTTTCACGTCTCTCTCTCTCTCTCTCTCTCTCTCTCTCTCTCTCTCTCTCTCTCTCTCTCTCTCTCTCTCTCTCTCTCTCTCTCTCTCTCTCTCTCTCTCTCTCTCTCCTTCCCCTTCTATCTACCTCCCTACAATTTCACATTGTTCTTTTATTTCTTTTATCTTTCTTTCCACACTTTCCTGACGCAACTGTCATATCTATTTCTCGCTCTTGTATCTCTTTCGGTTTTGTTTGATTATTTATCTTCGTTTTTTTTCCAATTCAGTTTTGTAATTACTGAAATTCTCTTTTTTTCTTCCCGCCTATCCTCCACTTCCTCTTTATCCATCCCTCCATCTTAATCTTTCTCCCTCTTTATCTTTATTCCCTCCCCTCCCTCCTTCTTCCTCTTTTCCTCTTCATACATCCTTCATTCTTCGTCCTTCCTCTTTCTCCCTTTTCATCATCCCCTTCCTCTCCTTCCCTCCACTACCTCCCCCACTTCATATTCTCCTATCCCTCCCTCTTCTTCCTCTTTCTCCCCTTTTTCTTCCTCACCTATTTTCCTCTTCACCTCCATCTTCCTCCATCCCTCCTCCTCCTCCCTTTATCCTCTTCA
>NW_020869979.1:341520-344020 GCF_003789085.1 Penaeus vannamei
AGTATGACCCTAGTTACAGAATATTTTGCTGGGTAGCGTGTTTTATTAATACTCAATTTGGGCAGTAGATAGACAGAGAGACGTATACATGAATAGATGAATGGGGAGACAGATAGATATAATAGGCATGTAAATAGACTGATACATTGATAGGACATACAGATGGAGGTCTATAGTATTATTCATATAAGTGGATGTGTGTTGGTTCGTTCCAGTGTACTGAACGTTTTTGTGCATTGAAAATTTTGTTTCTTGCAGCATTTAATAAAAAACGAAAAGAGGCTGATAACTGTAACGAGCATATTCATTATTCTTTGATGTTAAAACACTTATGCTTTTTAGCTAGAATGAGACACATATTACATCTACATTCATCTAAATGGTAGCTGATATTAATTTAAAGTTAATCATACAAAATTCTACTGATTGTCGGCTGTGAGCTTGTAATCACCTTCCTTTGATCAGCGCTATCAAATTAATTAGTTTTCTATTTCCTTTCAATTTGTCTGAATGTTGTAATTCATCCAATAATGATTAATTTTTAAAAACGAATAGAGTAGGTCATATAGAACTACGGTAAAGTAATTCTGTGTCGAATAGGGTAAAACTAAGTTAACGTTGAGGATAAGATTTGTTAGATGTCAAAGGCTGTAGAGCACTATTGGACAGTATGGTAGTGAAAAGGGTAAAGTGGAGAGAGCAAATGACGACTATAGGGCGATTAGATCAAATGGTGAATAACTATGTGTAATATGAATAGGAATGGTAGTTGGAGAAGAAAGATAAGAATCCAGAGAACAAGGAAACAGGAGAAGGTGTTGAAGCATCAGGGTGAATGTCAGGAAGGAGGATCCGGAGAAAGACACTGTTGTGACTTAAGGGAGCAACGTAAGCATCCAGGGGGGAGTGGTAAGGCTAATGGGGAACTGAAAGGGAATGGTGCACATGGAGAAGGAGAGGATGAGGGATTTTTGGGGAGAGTGGGAGGTAGGGGAGTAAAGGGAACGTGAGGAGGAGAAAAATGCATATCGACAGATACTTTGAATATAGAGGGAAGGGAAATAGAGGGACTGGAGGGTGGATGAGGGGGCGGAGCGTTCTCGTGGTTCATATCTGGAGGGGGACTTGGGTAAGGAGGTCCGAGAAACAAAGGTTTTTCTCGTGAGGAGGAGAAGGGAGGAATAGGCGTCCGAGGAGCAGAAGAAAAAAGGTTGGTGTAGATGATGTGGCAGATGGGGTGGGACGTTTAGACGTTTAGATTGCTTGGCGCGGAGGGTAGACTGGAAAAGTGGGCATCGGGGAAGTGGTAGAGATTGGAGTGTCTGGAGTTGGACGAAAATGATTTTAATTAGGGGAGAGAGGGGGTAGATGTAGGATTGTTCAAGGAAGTGGGAAGAGATACTGGGGAAGATGCTGAGATATCTTGAGAAGATGGGAGTGAAGGACAGTTTTGAAGGCAAAAAATATTGTAATAGGCATTAAAAAAAAAAAAAAAAAAAAAAAAAAAAAAAAAAAAAAACGCCGGCATACTTCTTGTCCGGCTTAAATTGGAATGAGCCTTGGTTTGAATGTGCCACTGCCGTGTCATAGCGGGCTGTGACACGGCAGTGTTTAGCTGGGTGGCTGAAACTCAACATTTCTGACGGGGAAGGGGTCGATTTGGCCGGACAGGGAAAGACACTCCACCAATATAGACATCACAGGGGAGGTCATGCCTATGGAAGCTACTCTTGCCAATATTTGCGTAGGACTTCTCCTGGCCTCTGGAAGGAATAGTGTAGCACTGTATGAGTACTGCATCATAGTCGACGAGGCAGGCGAGCAATCTAACCAGCCCTTGTCGTAGATAGAAAATCAGTCAGGGAGACGGAAACAGTTCAGATATAAGTATTAAAAAAGGAGTAAAGTTGGATTATGCTTGCCAGTGAGATCAGTCAGGGTAGATAGTGCACGAGCTTCTGACGCAGAGGTAACTATGACAAGGAGTTCTCTCCCCTCACCTCCCTCTCCATCATTCCTCCCCCTTCCCAAACCTCCCCCCTCAAAACCGCCTCCCCCTATCCCCCCACACACCTTACGCCCAACCCTAAGCTACTTGTGTGATTTATGAATGTCATAAAATGCCATGTCAAAAATCAGAAACGGATTAAAACAACTGCGAAAGGAAACCTTGCTCTCTTGCTTTTGGAGACATTGCTGGAAGAGGAGGATGTTGTCAAAGTAAGGGGATATAGAAGGAATCACAAACAGTCGATCCCACTTGGCTCGACTCTTTGCGACCCCCCTGCCCCCACAGCACCTTACTCTGACAATACTCCTCTCTTTAAAAAAAAACAAAAAAACTTTTCATTGTCATTAAGATTCAAGACGCGTCTGGTATACACATTGTGTTTTTGTGTGTATTACTGTATAATTTGTATATGTGTGTTTGTGTGCGTGTGTGTGTATATAAGGGTTGTATGCTTACGTGTGTGCTTTTATGAATATATCTAAATTTGTT
>NW_020869979.1:386520-399020 GCF_003789085.1 Penaeus vannamei
ATGATAGATGGATAAGTAGACAGATAGATAGAGAGATAGAGAAGGGGAGGGGGGGCACAGGGGTGAACAGAAAGAGATGTAAGAGTAAGGAAGGAGGGAAAAAGAGTGAACCACAAGGATGATTAAAAGATGAATCGGAAAAAGAAAGAGGGAAAAGAATAAGGGAAAGAATATGAAATAGAGAGAGGAGATAGAAACTGATAAAAAACGATATGAAGGAGAAGGGGGGAAAGAGAGCTAAAGACAAATTCAGATAGTACAAGAGAAGAACATAATGACAGACGGAAGTTAAGTAGAGAAAACAAAGTAAAGAAAGAGACCACAGATACCTTTCTAAAGAAGAGACTCGACATCACCCCACAGACCCCACAATCCTCACAAGCAGACCCATTGTCTTGCATAACTCACGAAAAACACGCGAGTCGTTCGTGGCCAATGAGCACGACAAGGTAGCGTCATCAGCAGTCAACATTGCAGCTCTTTTTCTTCGTGGTGAGGCAATAATGAAGGAACAGGTGGTAAACTTCACCAGGCGCCCAAAGCACCACGTATTTGTGATGAAACTGCCTCGCTGACTTCCTTTTCTATCTTAACCTTGCACGAATTCGCAACAGTTTTCGCAATGCAGACAGGGGAAAAGGAGACAGCTGATATATAGTAGCAGGAAAACAATTCATTTTACGTTTTCAAATGCTAAAGTATAAAAGGGATTTTCTTCTGTTATTGACAACTTAAATGAAAAACTACCTCAGCGGCGACTTTATTCAACCATACCGTAACTACAAACAGATGCAGACTATGTTACCTCTCGTGTTTTTCTTTTTTTCATCCTTCAGAATACAATGCTAAGTGAACGGGATTCAAGCTAGTTTCTTGGAAAGCGTTAGATGAATATTCTATTCTATTCTTTCAGCTTCCTCTTTTTAATCCGTTGTTAGACATAAACCTTCCCCAGACGTTTTCCTCGCCGTTCTGTCTCCGGTCTTCTGGTACCAATGCTTTGAAACTCGTTTACTCAACAGGAACCGCCTTTAAGACAGCACATCAAATGGGGTCAGAGTCCTTCCTAATATAGGAATGTATACATGAACAACTGGCAATAGAGCTTATCCTTCACTTCTCCCCTCTGTAAACCAACACAGCGAGAGCGGGGGATTTGTTCTTCTTTGTCGTAAGTACATGCTATGAAAATTCTGAACAAAGAGAGATTTGAGATGCATGATGAAGGATTTCTGTGTTAACATGAGTTCATACCTACTTTCACCAATCACTTGGTATATTTCTTGTTGGTGCTAATTTCACAGATTGAATCTTAGATTGCATAGTGATGTTGCGCTGATATATCAATAATCTTCACAACTATATATATATATATATATATATATATATATATATATATATATATATATATATATATGTGTGTGTGTGTGTGTGTGTGTGTGTGTGTGTGTGTGTGTGTGTGTGTGTGTGTGTGTGTGTGTGTGTGTGTGTGTGTGTTAGGACCCAGCGTTTCTTTTTTTTTCTTTTTTCTTTTTTTTTTTTTTTCTCTTTTTTTACTGCTACGTTGGCTAGCTCCAAAATACGGTGAAAAACCCTAGGGACATATACAACTATATGGAATTGATTTTTAGCGGAAGCCATCAAGTCTTATGATATAACCTTGGCTTTGTCTTCTATAATACGCTTAACTTTTCGGGAGTAAATATATGAGTAACTGCTTCAAAATAAACTGTGACTGTTGCTTTTTCAAATGACATCAGAGAGAGAGAGAGAGACAGAAAAGACAGAGAGAGAGAGAGAGAAAGGAGGAGGTGGAGACTGACAGAAAAACACACAAACAGGAAGAGAAAGAGCGAGAGAGGATGGAAAAAAACATAATGAGAAAAAGAGAATGACAAATAAAGGAATAGCTTAAATGAGGAAGAAGGGAAACTCCTTAGCGTGTCATTAGCATATTTTGGCATTTTAGGCTCTCCGTAGATTTCAGACGTTCTTTCAGACATCTTCCTGCTACGCCATAAAACTCTATAGTCACACTCCCAACTCATTCATATATATGCCATTTAACTGCTATAAAAAGGCGCATTCATCTTTTTTAATATCCTTTCATAAATCAAATATGTGTAAGATATATATAACAAAAACACACATAGAGGCACACAAACGCACACACACACACACACACACACACACACACACACACACACACACACACACACACACACACACACACACACACACACACACATACACACACACACACAATATATATATATATATATTATATATATATATATATATATATATATATATATATTATATATATACACACATGTATGTTCTGTATGTGCGCGCGTGTGCATGTGTGTGTGTGTGTGTGTGTGTGTGTGTGCATATATATATATATTATATATATATATATATATATATATATATATATATATATATATATATATATATGTATATGTATACATATACATATACGTATGTATGTATGTATGTAGTATATATGTATATATGTATATATATATATATATATATATATATTATATATATTTATATATATACATATATATGCATATAAATACATGTATACATATGTGTATGTAGGTTTTTTTTAATGTTTGTGTTATATAATATACATGTACATACATACATATATATATATATATATATATATATATAATATATATATATATATATAGTATATATATATATATATATTATATATATTGTATAATATATTTACTTAGTACATACATACATATACATATATATATATATATATATATATATATATATATATATATATATATATATATATATATATATATATATATATATATATATATATATATATATATTATATATATACATAAATACAAATGTAGTATATATATATATATATATATATATATATATATATATATATATATATATATATATATATATATATATATATATATATATATATATATATATTATATATATATATATATTATATATATATATATATATATATATATAATATATATATATATATATAATATATATATATATATATATATATATATATATATATATATATATATATATATATTATATATACATACATTTATATATTCTATACACACACACACACACACACACACACACATATATATATATATTGGGATAGTGACAAAGATAATAAATCCACATAAATATTGCCATATAAACAACACCGAACTTCATAGATACTAGTTATGTATATACAGTAGCAAATAAAATAGATAAATGGATAAAACCGTCTATCATAAACGAATCATGCGCTGAAACACGATTCGGAACTCGTTTGCCTGCGTTTCCAGCTGGCCGGGTTTCGCCTCGAATTTCGTGTTTCGGACTTGCATTTGTATTTTGAAAGCTATTTCGGTGTATTTGTTTATGCATGCAGTAGAATATACTCACAAAGAGAATTGCTTTTCTTATTCTGTCAGAGTAATCGACGACTGATTAATCTGAACAAAAATGAATACAGTATACATATGTTCAGTGTTTTTCTTTTTTCTTTTTTTATTACTGAGTGCATATATGAAAGTGCGTGCGCCTTTGTAATGATAGTGCCTATTGGGTACTGTATATCACTTGTTCTATGATTTTGGAAGAGAAATGGTGAATTTCTAATTTATACATTAATTTTATAATCCTTTAGTTTATGAACTTCTACGTCAGTCAGTAGCATTTAAACACAATAAGTTAACAAGTATTTTTAATCCCAAGGCTTAAAATATATACTGAGACAACTGTATCTTTCTCTATTTTTTGGCCAATCTAAATGAAATTGAATAAAAACTGCATACAGACAATTATATGTAAATGATTACTCTGCTTTATGAACCCTCTCCCAACCAACAGCTCTTACAACCTTTTATCCTGCACGTTTAAAATTTGATATCCGCCAAAGGCATTATGTAACTAACGCTATCGCCCCCGTAAAGCCGCATCCGAGATGGATATTGGCCTGTCAGCATTATTCACATATATGGTCAACCGTAACCGGAGCTTTGCTTGCACCGCTGCAAACCCGTACATATGCTGTCACTTAACGAGCTGTACGGCGTGAACATCCATGCTGCATATGTATGTCTACTCCATTCCAGGCATTGGTGTAGTCGCATATTTTATTTTTAGTATTGATTATTCATATTCATCAAGGGACACAAGCTAAGCAACGGGGACGTGTCGGTATAGCAGAATTCTGTGCACTAAAAAAGGGGTTTATAGAAGGGTATGATGGGGCTGAAAGAATGAGGAATAAAAGTGGCTTTCTTCTTTTCCTCTTCTTTTTGATGATGTAATCAAAGAGATATATATATATATATATATATATATATATATATATATATATATATATATATATATATATGTATGTATGTATGTATATATTATCTCCCTATATATAGGGGGGTAGACAGGGAGGCATGGAGTATATTTTATATTCGAAATCAGTTTATCGTGAATGTCAGATGGCCTGCCTGATTTAAAACGGAAAATTAATTATGATCCTTTATAATTTACCAATACCTTTTGATATTTCTCTCTAGCAGGGTTATGCGTAACCTGATTACAGATTAGAATATTATGAATAGGAAAATTATATAATGGCATAATACAAATTTAACATTTTATATATTTTTTCCATTCTATATCTGCAACTGGAGATTACAAGTGCAAAGAATAATTTCGAAATGCATTTTCACCATAAAATATTGCAAATAAATTAGGGAAAAAAATATATATATTGAGAAATATCTTGTAATCCGCTTTATGACCGCGCCAACGCGAAAACGAAATATTTAATTAGTTATGATTCTTTTTTCACTCAAAATATTGAAACATACGTACACGCCTTTATCAATCCCTGCGTGAGAGCTGCTAAATCCCACATTGGAAATTATGAACTCAATTTTATTTTGGTGCCTATATGAATATATTGGTAGATGGACCTACAGGGATGTATGTATGAATGTGTGTGTGTACATACATACATACATATATATATATATATATATATATATATATATATATATATATATATATATATATATATATATATATATATGCAAGCACATAATTTTAGATGTAATGGGTAACAACACTCTCTGGGAAGCAGAGAGTAATAAAGTTGAAAGTAAATTTCTTTTCAGGATCTGCTATATCTATATATAACTTTTTATCTGGCCAAGCCCCTCTGCGTTTTATAGACGCGACTGTGCGCTCTGCATATTTATACATATTGAAGAAAGGCAACTGCATTAAGCGTGAATATTTAGGGGCAGGGACTTGGAACGCAGAGCCGTGGAGGAACACCATTGCGAGCGTAACGGCGGAAGATAGTGATAAGAAACGGTCGTAAAATGCGTTGTTTGTACCGCCGGCGGGATCTTATCGAGGCCGGAGCGGAATAAGTCTCGACTGATCACTCGCCAACGACCCCGGCTGAGGGCGTTGCTTGAGACATGGGCGGCGGAGAGGTGGTCTTTCGAGGGGTTGGGGGGGGGGGGGATTGCGATTTTTTTTTTTTTTTTTTTTTTTTTTTTTTTCTCTCTGCGTTTGCTTGTCTGTCTTTCTTCTTTGGATTAGTGGTAGTCTCTTCGTCCTTATTATCTCTCTCTCTCTTTTCTCCTCTACAATTTACAAACTGAGAATAAATCAACTAACGAAAATTCCAGTCAAGACTTTAAACATATAGAGAGACTGGCCATCCCAAACCCGCACGAAACGCACAAAAACTCAAAAACAAACAAACCACAAACAAGCACATCCGTCTCTGCAACAAACTGCCGTAACAACCGTACTGCCTTGTCTCTTCCCAATTAGATGAGACAATAATGGGTAATTGGCCTTTTCCCCTTCTACACACATTATTGTTTTAGGATAGTAAAGACATTGCCTGTCGTCTTGTTAGCTCATAAAAGTCTACAAGCCAGTCCCAATTATTTGTTTAAAGATAAAGATGGGGTATAATCATGTCGTTAAATGACCTTAATGAGTTAATGCTATCGATGCTTGTGACTGGTGTATATGGGTAGTTTTGTCAGAAATACAAATTTAGTGATATGGCTTTGCATGTTACCGTGCGGTTATAAAAGATGAATCCCTTTCAGTTATGTATAATTATCTCACTTTCTTCGACTTTTACTTATTTATCTTTGTCTTATCATTTCATATTATCCCAGGGAATCATTACGTTTTATCAGATGCGAACTCGTGGAGACCGGTTCTTCCTACGATGAAAAATTAATAAATAAAAAGAGAGAGCGCGAGAGAGAGAGAGAAACACGTAGTCGGAATTCACAATAAACCTTTTCCCTTTTGCTCTGCTACACTGGTTTAGAAATTTGTGAGTGATTTTTATTTTCCCGTCCAACTAACGGGCCTCAGATCCTCTTATGTTAGGATGCCTGAGGGACCCAACCCAGTCATAGCAGGATATATGGAATTCAGGCAGCATGCAGGGAGAATTACGAAGCGGTTATGGTGTATGGCCGATGGTTACAACTTTAGGATGTGGTAACGGGTTATTGCGTTGCGAGTCCATTCGATGGGGGAAAAGGGGGCGGATATACACGGTGACTTGCGTTTTGCTTTGTGGTATTAGTCACTTGGGTTGTTGGTCTGTCGTTTGATTCTTAGCGAGCTGGCCTGGATTGTGTTTTCAGTTGGACAGCTTCGTTAGTTTAACTGTTTTGCATTACATTACGTCAGCTTTATGATGGTTCGTTTCTTAATGTTGGTCAACTGGGCTGCCTTTATGTTCTGTATAGTAATTAGCTAATTTGGTTTAATACTAGGGGTAGAAGAAATTTTTGTCAATGTTTATTTTTTGGATAATAGGTTGGCTGCTCGTTTTGTATTGTGCTCATTGAATGGCCCTCCATTGACCCTCTGGAGTTGTCATTGATTGTATGTTTTCTTCTGTTGGAATCTTTCGTCAGTTATTTTGACTTTTATTGAGAGGAGGGATTATTAGTCTATTTGGCTTGTTTGTTTTGTGATTTATATACTTTGTTATTTTTTATTTTGTATTATGAATGCTGGGCTGCTGTGTGTACGTGCGTTTTGTGATAATTTTCAGTCGAAATTTTATATCTTGTTTTTATATTGTGATTGTTTGTTACCTGTGTAAGTGCTTCGTGTTTTCCGTTTATTTTCAATCACTTTGAATATAGTTGTTTAATGTGAATGTTTAATATATGTCCATCCTGTTTTTTCAGCATTGCATGCCTATGTAATTGTAATTATACTTCGTTTGATTAACAACAATTGTTTGATTCAATAGCTGCGCGGCAGTCTCTATCAAAGGGTTAATCTGAATAAAAAATACGGATATCTGGGTTTAGCTCATTGGTTTGCATCTTTGAATACCCTTTGGACTATACGCGGGATGGCTATATCGATATTAAACCATATAGCAATATGACATGGTTTGTTTATTTGCTCCTCATCTTAATTGAATAGTTTGTTTCGACGTTATCTAAAGTTTTAGTTTTTTAAACAAATATTAATGTACGATTATACCTATCGTGCGCCTCACACACACACACACACACACACACACACACACACACACACACACACACACACACACACACACACACACACACATATATATTATATATATATATATATATATATATATATATATATATATATATATATATATATATATACATATGTGTGTGCATATATATAATGGTATATAGCTTAATATCATCATATACAAAATAATTTATGAACACATATTTTATATATGTGTAAATATACACAATTTACACACACACACACACACACACACACACACACACACACACCACACACGTATATATATATATATATATATATATATATATATATATATATATATATATATAACCTTTATTGATGTTTCAAAAGACAAGGACACACCTCTTCAACGCAAGTCCATTTCATATCGTTTTCCGGCAGCACGATCATATTTTTTTTCTTCAATACTGAAAATGTCCATTAAGAAAGGAAAAAGCGCGTGCGCTTCAAAGAAGTATCTAGAAAATGCAAGAGGTGTGCTGTCTCCTTAGTTGATAACTGTTTACATTGTGTGTGTGTGTTTGAATATAATGTAAGTAAGAATAATGTTATGTTATCCTCGTTATTTATCTATAAGCCTGGAACTGCTGTTGAATATAGAAACACGTAGGCTAAGGAAGGAAAATTATATTTGGTAGAATAAATGTTCACTTCCGTGTTGCTGACGCAGTCAGAGTTTAAACAGTTTACAGTTCAAAGTTGATAAATTTCCGGTGTTAGTCCGATAGAGGTCGAAACCCCGTTTTTCTGTTTTCGTCTTTTTATCTTAACTGATGCTTTCCAGTGGTTAATCTTTCATAGAGTTCGCAGAGAGGGATTTACGGTGTGGTTCGGCCGCAGAATCAGTAATCGCTTTACCGTATACCCGTGTGCGTGTGTATGTGTGTGTGTGTGTGTGTGTGTGTGTGTGTGTGTGTGTGTGTGTGTGTGTGTGTGTGTGTGTGTGTGTGTGTGTGTGTGTGTGGCCAGCGTGTTATTAACTTTTATAATTTTTGATAAACCTATTGCTTTGTGGGATTTAGTAGGTCTCACACAGGGATTAATAAGGGCGCGTACGTATGTTTCAATATTTCGAGTAAAAAAAAATCACAACCAATGAATTATTTCGCTTTCACGTTGGCGCGGCCATACAGCGATTACAAGATATTTTTCAATATGTTATTTTTCCTTTATTGATTTACAACATTTGGTGATGGAAAAGCCATTTCGAAATTATTCTTTGTACCTGTAATCTTCCGTTACAGATCTACTATGAAAAAATACATGGAATATGTTACATGTATATTATATATTATATAATATCATCACTATACACATCAACTATAACTAACACTTGATAACTACTTATAACTCATAGCTATGTAAGCATGGACTACAGTCATCAATATGCTCAACTAATTCAGTTATAATTCTCATATCTCATCTACCATTCACCTCACACATACAGTCCTTATCTACTACCTCCTAATCTATCTATCTATCTTTAATTCTATTATATATATATATATATAATATGTAATGTGTGATGTGTGTCCTGAATGTGTGTGATATAATATATGTATGCACGAGTTCTCGAGAGTATAATTATTTAGCTATGTTTATAACTATGTCAACCGACACCTATCAACTACACACTACTCACACACTACACACCAGATGCTCATGCTAACACAACACCCACACACTGACTGACGTGTGTCGTGTTTGGTGTGTGATCTGTGTACAGTCGCAGACGTCTATGTAACATATATCAATATGATACCTATAAGCACACACTATACTTCAAATATATATAATATATTAATAATTATAATATATATATTAGTATCTCATTAATACTACAAAATTATATGTTATAATGTCACAAGTTACTTATGATGAATATAATATATACTTATTGATCATAATATTATAGTTATATATATATATTTATTAGTTTATATTAGAAGATGGTGAGAAGAGAGTGTGGATCGAGCCCAGACACGCACACAGACGAAGACGCAGAGAGAGACAGAATCGACACACGATATACGACTGAGAGTATAAGACTCATAAAACATCCTACTATCCTATACTGAATCTGCTGTATTCCACTGGGACACAACAAGCACGCCCACATCCTACATCACTCCATACCAGATTGAACACGGCGCGCCGCAGGCTCTAATCAGCATGGATGTTGGTGTCAGGGTCATATAATGTTAATCTACAAATATTAATATGTTATGCACAGTACTTGGATAGTTATAATAGTTATACTTGTCACACACACACACACAAACACACACCACACACCACACACACACACACCCACACAACCACACACACACACTCATAATATAATGTATCTACAAATATATCGTATGCACAGTACTTGATGATATTATAAGCATATATACTTGTACACACACACCACACGACCACCACACACACACACCACACAACACACACACCACACAACACCACACACACACAAACTATAATATATATAATACTATATATAATCTTTAGTATATATATCTGTGTGTTGGTGTGTGTGTGTGTGTGGTGTGTACTATATATATATACAATACACACATATATATATATCATTATATATATATTCTATAAATAATACTAACTTATTACTCATTATATATTTGTTAATTATATATTATATTATATATATAATATATATATATATAATATATTATATATATATATTATATTATGTGTCGTGTGTGTGTGTGACTGTGTGTGTGTACATAATTGATCTTGTTTCGTCAGTGATGTGTATTGGTGCTATATTCCTTATATCTTTCATATCTATATATGTCCCGGTGATCCTATGAATATATGAGTCCTGTGCTCTTCTGACTTTATCAATTTGACGACGTTAGATTAAGGCTACTTATTGGCGGAATGGGTATGTTGGGGCGAGGGGATGAGGGTAGGTGTGGTGAAGAGAGGGAGGGGTACAATCTGTGATAAGATACGATATATAAAATACAACCATATCCTTATAGGTGCTAGCGGAAGCGAGTGAAGACGGGATAGATGAGCAGGAAAGCGTAGCACAGCAACAACGACCACGCGGAGCGGAGGCGACAAAGACAGTCGACCACACTTCATAGCATTGCAAGGAAATTAGAAACCATCGTTCATCACGACTTACTTGTATTCTCTTTTTCTTATTTTATCTATCATATCTCGCCTATCACTCTGCTCATTCGATCATTGTTCATCCATTGTTAGTGGTATTGTATTGTGTATAACCCAAGTGACAATTTTCTTATTACTCCTGGAGTGTTATCTACTAAGAAAATCGTGACCGCATATGTTGTATCTATATGTCTTCTGTCTTAGTGGCTGCTTTGACTCCTATGTTATACCACGATTTAGGGCCTAGAACTTTTAATAGGTCGTGAAAACACTTATATTGTAGTGACATTTTTATATATTAAAATATTACTCTGATTTAGGAACACGGAAACAGAAACCAAGCGCTCACTCGGCTACAAGGCGACTAACACTAAATCACGATTCACACGACACCAGGTGACCCTAACAATACAAGAACTAGCAACATACAGACTACAAACCAGAATAATAAATAAAGAAAACAATCAAACACAACAAACAAATATCCTATAAAGAGAAAAGTAAATAAAAAATGAAATAATCTATCGAAGTGAAAAGTATGGTAAAGAACCAGAACAAAAAGTAAGTTGAAAGAAATTAGGTGATAAGGTGAAATAAGATAATAAGACAGTTAACATCAAGAACAAATACAATCGAAGACTTACAACCAAGAGGAACACCAGACATAAGGAGCCAGACAAAAGCACAAACGGACACAGACAAAGATGAACACACACACCAAGCATCAAAACACAACACAACTCACCACAACAACACATGCAAATGTAGATATAATAAGATGTATTATAGACAACATATTATCAGTATGCACCAAGTACCTTGGATTAGTTACATATCACTCTGTAATGCTAAGATACTGTGGACAATGAAAGACACACAGCAACGAGACACAAACAACCACACGAGGAACACACACGACAGACAGACACACAACGAGCACGCCACAGAAACAGCGATAACAAACACCACAAATCTACTATCCAGACAACGAGCACGCACAAACGAACAAAAAAGAAAACAACAAACTCACCAACAGAAGAAACACAACATAAAGCGAGGGAGAAATTAAACGAAAAATAATTGTACACAGTAGAATATACTACAAGATGTAAGATATTGCAACATGGAAAATCTCGGCCGAATAAGACAAAAAGATATAGAGAAAGAAAAATAAATCTTTCCCTCCCAGCCATTAGACTCGCCACGTAACTCCCGTCTAATATGTCTCAGCCATTTAATACTATCTGGTCCACACAGCACACACACACAGGCAACCAGCTGTACACTTTGACAAATTATTCCCTCGAGACAGCGCAAAACTCTCTTCCTCCACATAATTCCTCCCAAGACAACGCGGTTTCTGCTCCGAATTTCCAAAACTTTCCCTGTATGGGAGGTATTTCTGTGTGACCCAATCTTCCTATGCCATCATAAACTAGAGATATAATCATGAAATGCTCTGTTAAAGTGTTAGCGGTGTAAAAAAGAAGATAATCACTGGATGTGCAGAGAAGATAGAGATACCTGGTGGAAGATTAAAATTTGAGATAATAACAAGAAAGTGAAAGATTAAAGGGATATATACATCATGTGCAACGGAGCAGAAGCGAGAAAGAATAGAAGAAAAAGGCGAGACAAAAGAACCAACGACATGAACGCAAAAATATAAAAATTAGACAAAAGAAACAAAAAACACTCATACACGAACAACAGAAAGGCACACACCAGCATTAATAGCACATTACAAACAA
>NW_020869979.1:414020-416520 GCF_003789085.1 Penaeus vannamei
ATTCTTGCGCTATGACCTTATTTATTCTTGGAGTATACGTATTTCCTTGTTTGTCCTTAAAATATTACCGAGTTTGTCCATGATGTATGTCTCTGTTTTTTTCATTCTTAATCCCTGAAGTATGGACATGTTTATTCTTGAAGTATGAACTTATTTGTCCTTGAAATAAGGCCTTATTTGTCCCTGGAGAATCATAGTTTGACGATTTTGGCCCTGTAATATTGCGTTGTTAATTCTCGGAGAATGACCTTTTTTGCCCCTGGAGTTTAACCTTGCTCGTCTAAGGCATGACCTTGGTTATTCTTAGTGTATGAGCTTATTTGTCTCTGAAGTATGGCCTTGTTTATCCTTGATGTATGTCCTTGTTTGTCTCAATAGTATGACTTTTTGTACTTAGAGTATGATCTTTTTGTCAAAGTATGGTCTTGGACCATGACCTTGTTTGCCTCTCAAGCATGACCTTGTTTATCCCTGAAGTTACTCTTTGTTTGTTCCCTGCAGAATGACCTTGTTTGACCTGAAGTATAGTTATATTGTTTCCATGTATGGCCCTTTCTTTTCGTATAATATGACCTTGTTCGCCCTTCAAGTATGACCTCATTTATTCCTTGGGATTGACTTTAACTCTCCTCGAGTTAGATCTTGTCTGCCCCTTAAGAATTTGTCCCTAAATAATGATAATGATAATAACAGCGATGATAATGATAATAACAGTGATGATAAGGATAATAAGCAGTGATGATAATGATAATAACAGTGATGATAATGATAATAGCTATGATAATAATAATAATGTCATGATAGTGATGAAAATCATAACGATGATAACAATAATTTTGATGATGATATTGATAATAATTGCAATAAATATAATGAATAAAACAATAATAAGAATAGTAATAAAACAATGAAAATGATGATAATAGTAAAAATAATAGTAATAATAAATATAATGATCATTGTAATAAGAATGATAAAAGTGAAAATGATGATGACATTAATTATAACGATTTTAATTATAATAACAATAATAATAATAACAATGATAACAACAACAATAATGATAATAACATAATAATCATAATAATAATAATAATAATAATAATAATAATAATAATAATAATAATATAATAATAAAATAATAATAATAAAAATATAATAATAAGAAGAAGAAGAAAAAAGCAAAATAATAGTATTCAGAAAATGAATGATAATAATGATGATAAAAAACAATGATAGCAATAAGGATGATGATATTATAAGTAATGAACAATAACATAAAAGTGTTAACGAGGAGAGTAATAATGATAATATTAATAAAAACTATAACTATAGTAATGATAATAATAATATCAATAATAAGGTGAAGAGGTAGAAGAATAAGAAAACAATAAGGATAAGAACAACAACACTTAAATGATAATGATAATGACAATTATAATAATTTCATATTTCGAAAGTATGATGATAATAATAATAATGATAATATAGATAATAGTAATAGCAATACTGATGATAGCAATGATAATGATAATGATAATAATAATGATAATAATAATAATAATAATAATAATAATAATAATAATAATGATAACAATAACAACAATAATAATAATGCTGATAATGACAGGGATAATATTAGTAGCAACAACAACAATAACAAATAATATTAGTAATAAAACAACAACAATAATAATAATAATAATGATAATGATTATGATGAAAATAATGATAACAATAATAAAGATGATGATAAAAATACTACTACTACTAATAATAATGATAATAATAATAACAATAATAACAATAATAGAAATAATAACAAGGATAATAATAATTAATAAATAATAATAATAATAATAATAATAATAATAATAATAAGAAGAAGAATAGAAAATATAATTATAATGATAATAAAAATAGCTATTATAATAAGGATAAAAACAATGAGAATAGTCAAAATAATAAGCAAAAATAGTAAAATTAATAATTATGATAATGATAATAATAATAATAATGAGAATAATAGTATCAATAATAATGACAACAACAACGACAATGTTAATGATGATGATAATGATAATAATAATAGTAATAATAATAATGACAAAGATAATAACAACAACAATAATAACGTTAATGGCGATGATGATGATAATAATAATGGTAATAATAATAATAATAATGATAATAATAATGATAACGATAATAATAATAATGATAACATAATGATAACAAAGATAATAATGATAATACTAGAGTAATGATAATAATAATGATAATAATAATAATAAATAATAATAATGACAATAAAATAATAATAATAATGACAATAAAAATAATAATAAAGACAATAATTCAAAGCTGAATAAAAAAAAAAAAAATGAATGAAAATGATAAAAAAAAACATTGATAATGCTGATGATCATATTAATAAAACAACAACAATGATGATGACAGACAGCGCACTTTCCAACTGCACATAATATCACAGGAATCA
>NW_020869979.1:424020-426520 GCF_003789085.1 Penaeus vannamei
GAAGGGAAGAAAATGCATGCTGCTTTCCAGTCCATCTGATGGCCGGTGTCCCACTGATGGCAGAAGAGGGCGTTGTTGTGTCCCCTAGATACAGCTTACTTATGCTGAGACAGACGCTTGGTAAGACTGGCACCTGTTTCACCAAAATACTGCTTATCACAGGAGGCACATGGGACAGCATAGGTGCCCACCTTCGAGGTAGAGGGAGGGCAGGTGTGAACCAGGTTGCGACGGAGAGTATTCACCTGGCGAAAGGAGCATCAGCAACCATTGGTCCTTGCCTTCGTGGACCTAACTAAAGCCTTTGACTTGGTGTACTGAAGAGGGCTCTTATAGATCCCCCAGAAGATTAGATGTTCTATTAAGCTCTTATTCATCATTACCTCATTCCACCAAGGTATACAAAGCACCATTTGTGATTGAACCACATCAGACACCTTCCCAGCCAGCAGATAAGTGAAATACGGTTAAGTACTAGTCCTATCCTTGTTCAGGATATCGATGCTGCTCCACTATGCTATTGAAGATTTCCCAGGTTTTTAGTCCGAACAAGGTCAGACCAAAAACCGTTCAACATCGTCAGTCCCCGTGTAAAAACCTATCTATGAAGTCCTCATATTTGAGCTTCTATTCACAGATGCTGCTGCTCTAATATAACACAGTGAAGAGGGGTTGCAGTATCTGGTTGACAAGTTGTTCCATGCCTGCAAGGAGTTCGGGCTGACGATCAGTTATTGAAAGACCAATATTTAGGGTCTAGGGTCCTCCCCTTTCATCATCATCGACAAAACTTGGGATCAACTATGTCCAGCACACTCACTCGACGCCGGGATCAGCTCGAAGATCACTAAGGCAGCCGCTGTCACGGCCAAATTCAACAAGCGCGCTGGATTGCTGAGCATGTATACTTTGTTGATCCAAAGACGGCTCCGGCGGCTCGACCGTTGCTTCTCTGCAGAGACATCTGTAGGCATAACTTGCAATATGTGGAAATCGATATCAGCCAAAGGCAGAAGCTAGCGCCAAAGTCCAGGAACTAGCAAGATAGTGGCGAGGAAAGAATGCACAGCATCTGTGCATAAACGCACAACACGCATCTGTACAACCTGCAATAAAGACTGCCACGCCACTCCAACTCCTGTCCCAAACCTCTGGGCTAACCATCGCTTCTTCGAGATGAGGATGGCACGACGATAATATATATATATATATATATATATATTATATAATATATATATATATATATATGTGTGTGTGTGTGTGTGTGTGTGTGTGTGTGTGTGTGTGTGTGTGTGTGTGTGTGTGTGTGTGTGTTACTGAATATATTTCATATTATAATTTTCTATTTCCATGAGAAAAATAGCTGGATTCGAGGGAAGATTTGTTTTCAGACGATAGTTTGTATAACGAAAGATATTTACTATTTAGTCGGTTCCCTTTTATCAACAATGTCTTGCATGTCTCGTACAGACTTAGAAATTTATTTACCTTTGAAGGATTCCACAGCAGAAAAGTTAGGTCTAGAGACTTCAAAGAGGGAACTGAATTAAAGCCCTTTTCTCTGATCCTTCACTTCCTTCTCTGCCCCCCCCCCCCTCTCTCTCTCTCCCTCCCACACACACATTCGCTCTCTCTCTATCTATCTATGAATCTCTCTATGTACCTCTCTATCTATCTATCTAGCTGTCTGTCTATTTCAACTTTTGCTATTCTTTTAATCTGATATTTCTTCAACGGAAGACAACTATTGCATTTGTATATTGTTGTTTTATATCATGTCCTTCACATATACGCACATATAAAAGTAAAGATAAATCGGAAAATGTTACCAAAAGGCTATTGCATAATAGAGCCAAGGAAACGGGGAACATGCCTCACGCTACCAGGCGACCGTCCACGAAGCAATAACGCTATATTTTCCCTCAATAGCCTGCTCTTTTTCTTGTCGAACAATAGAAGTAGACAAAATAAGTCTTGGTCTTTGATATTCGTCGAACTAGATGCTGTGTCTAGTTCGTTTACGATAATGAAACATGAATCGATTTTCTTTTGTCTGTTTATATACCCAGTTGTCTGTTAGTCTAGTCTCTATCAACCTGTCTGTCTTCCTGACAGTTTATCTCTCTTACTATTGATGTGTCTCACTATGTTCTTATGTGATTGTGTGTACAATATAATGGGTTAGTCACTATCCTTTTATATTCCAACTTATCTTCTTTATTTACAGTATTTCCCCGCCGTCAGAATCACAAGCTAATAGGGATCGCAGGGGTATTGCTTCCGTGTTTCAGAGGCAATTCATGTATGTATGAATGTATGTATGTATGTGTGTGTGTGTGTGTGTGTGTGTGTGTGTGTGTGTGTGTGTGCGTCAGTATGTATACTTGAGTATGAATCTGTGTATATGCGCATGTATTGATGTATACAGGAACTCGCCTCTTACGGCCAAATTATTGTACATATTGTGAGTTATTAAACAGCGCAATACACAGCACTGCAA
>NW_020869979.1:434020-439020 GCF_003789085.1 Penaeus vannamei
TTCCAGCTTGCAGGGTCACTGAAATTAATTAGTACATTCATCATTTTCCTCATTTTCACAGTGTCACCCGTTACACCTGGACTAATCCCTTTCTGCACAACAGGAGCCGTCCCTGGGGAGTCCTTTCACCTTTGTTGAAGACATCCTTGTCGGGTCCTTCTGTTTTGCTGTGCTATATCGCGATGGCTTCCCCTGCCTGTGCGTGTTCCTGGTTTAGAAAAAGAAAGAGTAAGACACAGGATGATTGTAGGGTTTATTGACATAATCTGGGACATGTTTTCATGTCCATATTTGATATTTGTTAACATATTATTAGAAAATGAAATTCTTTTCTTGAGCAAATTTAGCATAAATTCACCTCATTTATCCTTAATAAGCTATAAATTCAAAGGGGGTGCGAGGACACAATAATATTTACTTTGGGGTGCAGGTTTTAAAAAAGGTTGGGAACCACTGTTCTAGAGGCATGGACAAGGAATCCTGAATAGAGTAAAGGTAATAAAATTTTCCCCATATCCATATCCAACCATTCTCTACAGATTGTTCAGATTAGGCAGTATATTATATATATATATATATATATATATATATATATATATATATATATATATATATATATTTTTTTTTTTTTTTTTTTTTTTTTTTTTTTTTACTTTTTTCAGAGTATTGTTTCAATTTTTTAAAAATAATTTATTTTATTCTATTTCATTCTTTTCAGATTCAGTTTGTTCAAGTAAGTCATTTTGTTGTTAACATTCTTTCTGTAGATAACAATAGGTTTGCTACTCATGCATGTACCGGCATATGGTATGTTGTCAAATTATAGGCCAGCTTGTTAGAATTGTGCGAGGTCCCACCCAGTTGATATTCATTAAACGGACTTGCATATACACAGAAAGATTTTTTCCATGTATGTCCATGTCCGTATATATAAATATCAATTGGGTCGGGAATCGCTCTGTATTAAGAAAATAGCCGCATGTGTCTCCTCATTGTGGCTTTGTAATATGTAGTAACTTAAAAAAGTATTAATGAGTGTCCTCATAGACAGGGTGATAATTCGAATACCAACATAAAAAAGTTGACACACACACACACACACACACACACACACACACACACACACACACACACACACACACACACACACACACACAATACCACACATACACACACATAACACTATATATATATATATATATAGTATTATATATATATATATATATATATATATATATATATATATATATATATATATAATATACGACGACACACACACACACACACACACACACACACACACACACACACACACACACACACACACACACACACACACACACACATACACACACACACACACACACACACACACACACACACACACACACACACACACACACATATATATATATATATATATATTATATATAACACACATACATACAACACACACACACACACACACACACACACACACACACACACACATACACACACACACACACACACACACACACATATATATATATATATATATATATATATATATATATATATATGTATATATATATATATATATATATATATATATATATATATATATATATATATATATATATATATATATATATATATATATATATATATATATATATACATACACATGAACACACGCACATAAACATGAACACACACACATATACATATGTGTGTGTGTGTGTGTTAGTATGAAAACCTTCAATATACGACTAGAAAGTGCATATGTAAGGCTTTTTTTCTCAGCCCAAGAGGGGGCTGCAAGGATAAATCATTTTTCAAACAAACAAAACTATTCCATTAACAACATAGGTAAATGAATTAATATATTAAGATGTATACGAGAAAGAAGAAGACCCATATATGCATGTTATGCAAATATCCATTAAAGGCGCTTGAATTTACGCAAATATCTCATTACTTCAGTTTTAAGTGTAATATTTTACTTCTTTCTTGTTTTTCATTCATATACCTTCCCCTTCCTCTCTCCGCTTAATTTTTACTACCTGTCGTTTTTATTTTCTTTTTACAGGGTCGTTCTTTTGGCAATTTTCGTGCTTTTGCATGCCGCGCACCGGCCCCTTTCCCCAACAAATATTTTCCCTTTTGACCTTGCCCTTAAGCATTTTGTTTATTTACTGCTACGTCACTGTTTATCTATATATATTTATATATGTTTCCTTCTTTCACTCTGTTGCATTTGTGACTCTGCTTGTATCCCCTTTTCTCTCATTCTCTCTCTCTATATATATTTATCTCTCTCTTCCCATATTTTTATATTTGTTTATTTTCCGTATCTCTGAATTTACCTATTCTCTCCTCTCCGTTGATACTTATTTTTGTTGTTTTCATTTTCCTTCATCATATCTGCGTTTCTGCGTATTCCCTTCCTTATTCTGTGATTAGTCTTGATTTCCTTCTTTTTTCGTCTTCATTTTCTTCTCTCCTTTTTCCTTGTCGGTTTTTACTAATTTAGTTTCTGTGCATTTTCCTTATTTCTCTCTCCTCTCCTTTTGCTTCTTCCTATTTCCTGTCTCATCTCGGGGTGTCAAACACTGCTTTTTCAATATTACATTCGCCGTTTCACATGGTTAATTAAGTCAGTCCTTCGTCCTTTAAGATCATCACTTACACTTACGTTTTCTCTTTTATTTTATCGTTTTATCGGCCGTTTTATCGCGTCGACTCATACTGTATACTAAGGTGACATGTGGACCCATGAGATTACTCGGGTTTGACAACCATGTTCTAATCCTTATTATCAAAAAAAAAAAAAAAAAAAAAAAAAAAAAAAAAAAAAGTATAAAACTAAAGAAGGAATCATTACGAGAAAAAGTTGTAATAGTCGAACAAAAGCTGTGTTGTTTGCAGACCATTAGAAGAGGGTGTTTACATAACAGCAAATAGATGTGTGTGTGTGTGTGTGTGTGTGTGTGTGTGTGTGTGTGTGTGTGTGTGTCCATAAGTATCCGTACTTTTCCCTTTCCTTCATGATTACGCAATAAGGCTTGAATGTACGGCCATCTATCCTTGGACATAACGAGCCTTCATCTTCGGGATAATGAGTCCCTCTTCTAAGGAACATTGAACATCAGTTGCAAGGGAGTTAGATACCTAATTAGACAGACAGACAGACAGACAAATAGATATATTAGTAGATAAGAGAGATAGATAGACGTATTGGTAGATAGACGCATGGGTGGATAGATAGATTGAAAGATAGATGAATATATAGATAGATAAAGATCCAAATATAAGTAGATAAATAGACTGATGACAAGTGCATACATACGTGCGCGCGTTCAAGCACACGCCATTTTTATTTGATCGCAGCCAGAAACCCTTAACTGGTGCTTCCCCCCGAGAGACGCATCCTCCATTACTGCAAGTGACATCCCGGCACTTCCCCAAAGTCGCTCGGGACACTTAGACTAATGCCTTTCTTGGTGTCATTGCATGTCCTTCGGGAATCCTTGTGTCTCCTTGCTGTTGAAAATTCTGCAATACGATTTATGTGCGTTTGGATAGAGGCGGGGGAGGGGGTACGGGTAAGGGGTGGAGAGGTGTAAAGATTGAAGACTGGAGAGGGGGAGGGAGAAATAAGATATGAGAGAGAGAGAGAGAGAGAGAGAGAGAGAGAGAGAGAGAGAGAGAGAGAGAGAGAGAGAGAGAGAGAGAGAGAGGAGAGAGAGAGAGAGAGAGAGGAGTACAAAGACGAAGAGAATGAAGCTGAATGTCACGTCACTGAAACGTGTCATAAAACATTTCCATTATGTAGGACAATCAATGTATCGATTTGGAAACAAAATGCAAAACAATTGCATGCATATAGCAGTATGAAATTGAATCACAGCATCACAATATGAATATTTAAAATACACAATAACTAAGAAGAACTTAATAGAAATTTATGAATTTTGGAACACGATGATCAAACGTAAAAGTAAAATAGCATATGAAGAAATTTGCGAAAGGTGATGCAGGAAGCACCACAGAAATATGCGAGTGTGAAACAATTATATTGTAAAATATAATTATATAATTATCAATCCGCTAACTATATAAATATTCTATATTATGAATATAAATATATGTATGTGTGTGTGTGTGGGTGTATGTATGGTGTGTGTGTCTGTGTGTGTGTGTGTGTGTGTGTGTGTGATATATTATATATATATATATATATATATATATATATATATATATATATATATATGTGGTGTGTGTGTGTGTGTGTGTGTTGTGTGGTGTGTGTGGCGTGGTGGTTGTGTGGTGTGTGATGTGGTGTTGCTGTGCAGTGCGTGCTGCATTATATAATATATGTATTATATACTATAATATATGTATGTGCCCTATGTGGATGTGTGCGTGCGCATATATCGGTACAAATTAATGTATGATGTGTGTGTGTTGCTATGCTGTGGTGTGTGTACTACTATATATATACTCACGTTATATAAATATATATATAATACTATAATATATATATAATAATAATAATATGTACTGTGTGTGGTGTCGTGTATCTTGTCTATATATATGTGTGTGTGTGTGTTGGTTGTGTGTGTGCTGTGTTGTTCATAATCGTGTGCGTGTATATGTAATGTTTGTGTAAATATGTGCTATGTACGTATGGTGTAATATACGTGTGTGTGTGTGTATCAACATAAATGTGTGATATATATAGTATATAGTATATATACAGTATTATAATATTATATATTATATATATATATATATATACGTATATATATATATATATATGATTATATATAATATATAGTTATATAATATCTATAATATTATATATATATACATATATATATCAAATATATATATAGGGTATATATAGGACCTATATATACAGTTATATAGGTAGTATAATATATTATAATATACACACACACCCACACACACACACACACACACACACACACACACACTACACACACACATACACA
>NW_020869979.1:446520-449020 GCF_003789085.1 Penaeus vannamei
TACCCGAGGAAATGCGCGCTCACTTCCTTCGAAGTTCTCCTAGCATTTTTGTTGTTGCTGTTGTTGTTTTCGGCGGAAATGCAAACTCAAATTTCCGGCCTCATGCATGATGGTACTTCCTCTTCCTGCCGCTCTCCCCCCTCAACCCCTTCTTCTCTCCCGTCCCACCCTCCCACTCTTTCCCCTTTCCTCTTTCCTCTCGATTTTCGCATTCCCCTCCTACCCAGTTTAGTTCTTCCTCTCCTCTCTCCCTCTCACTCTTCTTTCCTTCCCCTCTTCCTCCTTACTCTCTCTTCCCCATTCTCACCATTCTCCATACATTTCCTCTTCTTGTCATCTCTTCTCTTCATTTTCGCTCTTCTTTCCCATCACTCTTGCTGTCCTTTCCTTCTCCCTTCCTTTCTTTCCCCTTTCTATCCCCTTTACATTTTCTCCCTTCACCTCCCCTTCTTTCATTCCCACTCTTCGTTTTAACCCTTACGAATCTCTCCCCTCTATTTCACCTTCCTCTCCCCCTTTTCTTCTTCCCCAATTCTATCCCTCCACATCTTTGTCCTTCACCCCCTTCCCTCACTTTCCCTTTCCTCTCCTCTCTCTCTCTGTTTCCACCCTTTCCCTCACTCGATCTTTTGCCCATTTTCCCCTTCGCCTCCCCTTCCTCTTTTCCTCCTCCTCTGCTCTCCTCTTCCTCTCCTCTCATAATTTTCATCCTTCCCCTCCCCCTCTCTCTCTTCCCCATTTCTATCCCCTTCATATTTTAGTCATTCACCTCCCCTTCGTCCTCCTCTTCCACTCCCCGCTTCCCTCTATTTCCACCCTCCCCCTCCCGACGGCCCCCACCCCTCCCCCTCCCGAAACGCCGTACCGTCGCTGAACACGAAATTGCAAGGAGACACTAGGAAATTGTAAATCTTTGTTCAGGTGAAAGAAATCCGAAATCAGTTGAGATGTTCTTTATAACATTATTATACAACTTTTTTTCTGGGAAAGAACATGCAATAAGCAGATTAAAGTATATAAATCGAGATCCAAATTAGGAGGGAGAGGAAGAGTTTCATGGGGTAAGAGGAGGAAGGGGCAGGCTTTATAATGAGAAATTTAACAGAAACAATTACAGGGAATAATGACTTAGGGAATTCAGAGGAAAATCCACGTACGTAGACGTATACACAAATAAACACACACACATACATACAAGTGCGCACATAAAAGCAAACAAAGACATTTAATAAAACGAAAGATGAATCATTAAATGTAAATGTGTAAATAATCATATTCTTAAAGGAAACGAAGTCAACGTTATATTGCTCACTGAGCGTCTAGTTAGTAACGGCAAGAAAATCGGATATATTTCCTGATAATAATGGCAATTAATGATAAAAGTGATGGTGATATAGAGGATAATGATGATTACGACAACAGCAACGTAAGTTGACGAAAATTATAATGGACTAATGGTCCTAGAACACATTTTTTTTTCTTCACTAGAATTTTTATGAAAATATTAGCTAAACTATAATTGGGACAAGTCTTAATAGGGTAAAGTTTCTGTACTGTGAAACTTTGTAGATAAAACACAATTAGGGTCTTCCTCATGTGTATTTAATTACATTTTTTTATTATTGCATCCAGAGGCTTTAGGCAATATTTAGGGTTTTGCATACACCATAAATCATTCATAATAACATTATGATTCGCCTAACATGCACACATACGTACAGTGCATCCTCGGCTACGTTGATGAAAGTCAGGTTTATCACTGTTTAGAAGCCATTATAGAATTGCACTAACGGTAATTAAAAAAAAGGATAAACTGTGGTAATTGGGCTTGTATCTTGTTTAATTTGCTGAAATGGTAACCTTATAACTAGTGATAATGATTGCTGATTATAATATTACTTTGATTTCATTATCTACCCAGTGATTAAGAACGAAAATTACACGTAATTACTAATAACATCTACTTAAGTAATCTTAGTCATTAAATCGGCTTTGTACTATATATATATATATATATATATATATATATATATATATATATATATATATATATATATTTTTTTTTTTTTTTTTGTAGTGTAACACTGCTAATACTTCTTAAGATAAGTAAAAATATAAGTAAATCACAGAATTTCCTTTTTCGTTTTTGCATCTATTGAACATATAACGGTCGATATTAAAATTAATATTTCATAATACATTCATTTTCATATCCGGTGACTGAATAAAATTTCCTTTTACACCAATCATAAAATAGCCTATTCTCGAATCCTTTATCTCCTTTCCTTTTTTTTCCTATTTCCTCTTTTATTGGGATTTCTCTTAGATCTCTGCTTGTGTCATTACACCAGTTTCGTCTGCCACACATTGTCTCTCTTTACTGTCTGTCGCTCACTGCATGTGCCACTTCGTCTTCCCATGTACGGTAGATATTTGTGTTTGTAGCTGTATTCTGGAATTACTGTGATTTATATAGTTACCTCTGCCTTCGTTTCTCATT
>NW_020869979.1:471520-474020 GCF_003789085.1 Penaeus vannamei
TAGGTATAACTACCCTGTGTGCTATTATCACTCCTGTTACTTGCAATTACTGTCACTGCATTTACTTGATGTTATTTAAATAAATTATTCAATATTCCAATAAACACAAAATGCACTCAGACATTCATCTCTAACTTACAAGTAGTTCTCTCTGTTTACCTGTATCACAGGTATGTCTCGTTGCCTACATATTCCAAATAGACACAGTCGATCCAGTCCAAAACGTTTAATATATTCCCTCATGGTGAAATAACACATCCGCTCATATCTAACATAAAATCAAGGTTAAGAAGACTAGCCTTGTTTCCACAGTGTTAACAAGTGATTTAGTGTTCCTGATTGGCCATGTAGTTTATTGTAAGATCAGTTCTCATTCGGTAGTTCATGGGGGGTGGGGGGCGTACGAGATCAGCTTACCTTTTGTACGATAAATATATATATATAGAAGAGTGCCGTGGTATGGCGCCCATCGATCACTCTAAGTTCGCCACGTCACTTTACATATATTGTAGAGACAACCCCGGGCTCCCTTGCAAGTAATGATGGATGGAGTAGAGTATATATTGCAGCGGGAAGAGGAGAAGGAGAAGGAACAGGAATAGAAAGAGGACGAGGAAGAGAAAGAAGAAGAACGACGAAGAGAAAAAATATGGTGATAATAGATGACGAAGAAAAGGGTAAGTTGACATCGTTCTGGCTGGAGGAGAAAAGGAGGAAATTGGATGTCTTAAAGAAAGAGGAAGAATATCTCTCCTAAAGAAACGGAAGCAAGGGACGAAGAAATAAAGGAGAAGATAATGAGCGAGGAAGAGGCATTTGGTCCTACGGCGATTGAGGAAATAGATAAAGATTAAATTGATGAAAGCAGGAAAGAGGTAAAGGAAGAGAAAGACTATGGTTCATCTTGAAGAGAAGAAGGGATGAAAATGGTTTCTTGGAACTAGGAAAAATATAATTATTATCTTTCTCAATAACACTGGATTAAAAATCGTTGATGCAGTGAGCTCATTGAAAGATCTGGGTAATTAACTCTAGGAAACCCAAAGAAAATAGATAGGGATGTTATATTATAAGAATCTGGAGATCAAAAGAGTCAAAATTAAAACTGATGAAAGAAAAACTACATATAGGTATAGTCATTTGCTTATTCGTAGAAGTAGAGATTGAAATTCTCCCATTTTAGGTAGAAAGTAATAAAGATGATGGTGGGAGCAGAGGAACTCGAAATGAAGAAGTAAGACTAATTATGCGGTTGGTTACTGAAAAGAGCGAAAGTGGATGGAGGATTTTACATGGAGGATGGGACGGGGAAGCGATAGAGGGTCAGGTGAGGCCATATGGGTCACCCCTACCAAAGTGCAATATTTTTTGTCTCTCTTTCTTTCTCTGTTATTGTTCGTCTTTTTCTTCTTTTCTTTTGCACTGCAGTTTCTTTATTTTTAGTTCTTTTTTTAGAGTCCTTTTTTCTCTTTCGCAAATGCTTCATGATTTTTTTCTCTCTCCTTTTCTCTGTTCTCCTTATTTCCATTTCCCCTTCATCAACCCTTCTCTCTTCCGTAGATATTTTTTTGTTGTTGTTTCTACTTCTTCCAAGTCTGTATCTCAAATGCCCTATATTATTTTTTTCCACAAATCCCAGCCATGAGAAAAAACACCGTTATACAAACAAGCTGACACAAAGAAGCACATTGGGAATCAACAAATCACTGCCAGATACCGCTTTCTGCACGAACCCTTTCCTTCCACGAAAAAGGTGGTCCACGAAATAAAATTGTGCGACTCGACGCTCCTGAAAGATAAAAGTAGGATGAAATTTAACTCCAAGTGGCGAAAAGACGCTGAAAAGGTGGGACAAATTTGAAACTGGGGTCCATCAAAGAGCTATGCATTTTTTATTTTTTTTTTTTGTCTGTTTTTTTTATTTTCTTTATTTTTAGTCCCCTTCCTTTTCTTGTATCTCTATCCTGATCTATTTTTCGTCTCCTTTCATCTTCTTTTCTTTAATACCCTTAACGAGAAAAGGATATGAGAGAGGAAGAGAGAGATAACGAAATTGAAGAAAAGAAGAGAAAGGGGGAAGAAAAGAAAAGAAAAACAGAAAGAAGAAAATAAAAAGAGATGCAAAATAAGTGAGGAGTGGGAAAAATACGGAGGAGAAAGAAGAGAAGGAAAAAAGTCGAGAGAGAATTAGAGGGAAATGGAATTAAGCTGAGAATGGATTATGGGGATAAAGATAGAGAAGATAAAGAAAGACCGAAAGAGAAGCAGGGAATAACTAAGGGGCGTGTTAAGACAGAGATTTGGAGGTGCGAAGTAGGAGGAAAAGGAAGGAGAGGAGATGAAGAAGAAGAAAAAAAAAACGAACGACAAGGCACAGAGAAGGATAGTGGGAATAAGAGGAAATAATAGGGGGAACAAGCAGGGAAGGAAAGAGATCAATGGTATACAGAAATAAGAAAGAGAAGAGAAATTAGAAAAAGGATAGGAAAGGGACCCGAGA
>NW_020869979.1:479020-486520 GCF_003789085.1 Penaeus vannamei
GACGAAGGAAGGTACACGTTTTTAGCGAGTTGTTGGTCTTTGTTTTGTTTTTACTTCTCTTCTCTTTTTTCTCCTACTCTTCTTTCTCGTGCGTCTAAGGTTTGCCGAACAACTGTCCTCTGCGTGTGGGAGAGGAGAAGAGTAGATAAAAGAGAAGTGAAAGCAAAAGAAGAAACAACTCGCCGAAACGCGGACCATCCCTCGCTCGTTTCTCCCACGAGAAGCTGTCTGATGAATATCTATATCTATGTGTGTGTGTGTGTGTGTGTGTGTGTGTGTGTGTGTGTGTGTGTGTGTGTGTGTGTGTGTGTGTGTGTGTGTGATTTCCCCTTCTATCTTTTTGTTGTTTGTACTTTTTTATTCCTTGTCAGAGAAACCGCTTGAAATAATTCCGTGAAGACAATCCGTCCTCACAAAAGGTCATTGGGTTCGAAAATTGATTAATTAAAGACTGTAATCGATATCAATACTATTAACATATTTAAGTTAAGCCCTCACTTTATATACGATTATCATTAGTTTTCATTACTGACTCGTGTATTATTTCCAGTGCACATTATTAACTATCATTGTCATATATTACGATTCATGATTATTACAAACTACCGTATTTGATTATTGACATCAACTATCACTAATTAAATTCTATTGTCATTCACAATTAATCATTCACTTCTTATAGACACTATATCCTTTTCCAGGAAGGGCAGAGGAGGATAGATTTCATAGTTCCCTGTTTATAGGTTTATTTTTGTTAAGGTACATCCTAGTGTTATTGTTCTTGGGATTATTAAGAAAGTGCGTTTACCGGCTCTCCCTTATAACGTCATAGGATTTAAGTTAAATCACTCCAATCAGCAGAGTTATGTTCTTCATTATATCTACACGTTAATAGATCATAATAGCGTACTTAAAAAGACGTGGAAAAAAGAAAATCCTTTGTGAAATTTAAATGGGTATTTCTTTTTTTTCCTTTATTTCTCTCTTTTTATTCCCATCAAGTTTTCGTTTTCCTGGAATCCTTCCTGTAGCTTAGCAGCTTTCTGTTCATCTTCCTTGAGCGAGAGTTATCCTGGACTTTGTAAGCTTCCTGTGTGAAGCTTGAACACTTAGATACAACAAACACAGAGGAACCGCTTCGTGTTCGCTGTTAAATTGGACCACTTAGTTTTATGGGCTTAGTTTCGTTGTGAGAAAATATATGTGGCATTTTGCCTGTGTACGCACCGCGAGAGAAAGAGGGGGAGGAAGGGCGAGCGGAGGGGAGGGAGGGAGGAAAAGGGGAAGGTTTGTGGGAGGAGAGTGAGAGGGGGCCGAGAAGGGCTTTCCTCGCTTTTTTTCTGTTTCTTTCATTTACTTTTCTCTCTCTCTCTATCATTCTTTCATTTCCGTGTCTGCCTTTCTTTTCTTTCTCTAATTCATCAAGTTTATTTTTCAAATATTTTTTTTTCTATGTCTCTTTTTGTATATAGTTCTTTCTTTAAGTTCTGTTTTGTTTTGTTTGTCGGGAATACCGTTTTTTCTGAAGGTCACGTCATGTTCAGTCATCACTGATTTAGCCATCCTGTGTTCATCGATCTACCATTTTCAGATATTTTAACTAGTGTCTCTTCTCTTTTTCATTTTCTGTTTACATAACTATCTTACAAAAAAAATGCTTAAACATTTCTATCCCTTTTTGGTCCATTTGTCGAACCCATCGACAAACTCGCTTTTATTTACCTTTTTTCAAGTAGATAGAACCAGCTCACATGTCATGTACAGTGAAACACGGCTGACATAAACTTTGCAAACTGACTGGTCCGCAAAACCGCAATTGTTTATATTGCTTCGCACAGACATGGTGAAGTACGAAGGTTGGGGGAGGGGGAGGGAGAGGGGGCCTAGCTGTCGGTCTCTATTCAAGCGTTTTTGTTTCGTTTTTTTTTTTTTTTTCGTAGGGAATACTCTATCATATTACGAATATCAATGGATGGATGGGTAGATTGGTAGATAGATATACATACAGTCAGCGAGACAGATATGAATATATTTGACCAAAAGTGCGAATTGAACACATACATACCACACTCTACCAATGCATCTAAACAAAACAACTCCATCATGCAGCCTCTCTGTATCCGAAACAAGGTCATTAATCAGTGTAAAAAAAAAGGCTAGTTCGGCACAAAATAACAAATTTGGTGTAACGTATCCACGGTCGTTGGCGTGTTTCCTATCACAGCTGTGCACAACACGATTCGCTGGAAACTCTCTATTAGCTCTCTGCAAAGTATGTTGTGTTTGTGGTGTTGCACGGTACACACAGTAGTATGTATATCATTTACAGGGTTGTGCATATAGTACAGAATGTTATGTATAGATATAGCATGTGTATGTATATTGTTGCGTATATTATATTGAGTGTTGTGTACATAGTATATACTGTTGTGTATATTGTATATCGTGTTGCGCATATGATATATAACTATGCGTATAATGTATACAATACTGAATGTATTATACATACACTTGTATATATTGTACATAGGCTATACATCGCATATTGATATGTATGTAGTATATCGTATTTTTCGGTATACACAGCAGCGTCATACAGTGATATAGTGTCCCTTTACATAGCATCATATCACTGTGCAATAATCGAATTAATATTACTTTTCATACGCACTTTAATAAGGATCTATTGGACCTTGGAAACAGAGTATTACTTATAATAATGATTATATATAAAGACAAAAATATTAAAGGCCGGATTATAAATTTACATCAAAAGTTAATCAAAATGCGCATTAAGCTAGAACTAAGGTTAAAAAAATGTTGATAATCATAATAGTAATAATGATTATAATTACATGATGATTACGAGAAAAGTAGAATATAATAATGGTGGTTATTAAAAAATATTGATAGTAGCAATGATGATATCACTGATGGATAATAGTAATAATGATGATAACAGTGATGATGATGATGTTCATGATAATGGAAATGATAATGATAATAACTATAATAATAATAATGATAATGATAATATAAAATTCATAACCATAATCAAAATGATAATGATAATAATAATAATAATGATAATGTTAATGCTAATAATAATAATAATAACAAAAATAATAATAATGTAATAATAATGACAATTACAATAATAATGACAATAACAATAAAGATAATAACAATCAAAATGATAACAATGATAATGATAATGCCGATAATAATAATGATAATAATGACGATAATAATAATGATGATAATGACGATAATGATAATGATAATAGCGATAATACTGACAAATATTATTCTAACAATACTGAAAATAATGATGGTAATAATGATGACAATAAAAATGGTATTTATAATAGTATTAGTAACAATTTTAATGGTAATGATAGCAATAATATTAATAATGGTGATAATGATAATGATAATGAAAATAATGAGAATGATGATAAAGATGATATTGATAACAATGATTATTATTATTATTGATAACAATAATAATAATGATAAACAATCATAATAATAATTATGGTAATAATAACAAAAATATATTGATAATTGATAATAATAATAATGACAAGAAGGAGAATAATAACACAATAATGATAATAATAATAGTAATGATAATGATAATGATGATGATAACATAATAATGATAATGATAATAATGATGATGATAACATAATAATAATAATAATGATAATAATAGTAATAATAATAATATCAATGATAATGATAATAGGAATATTACTACTACTGCTGTTGCTACTACTACTACTACAACTACTACTGCTACTAACAATAATAATGATAACAATATCAATAATAATGGTATTGATGATGAATAGTAATGATGAGGATAACAATAATGATGGCAATTGTAGTATAATAATAATAATAAAAATAATAATGATAATAATAATAAAGATAATGATAATAATAAGTATAATAGTAATAATAATGTCAATAATAACATCAATAATGATATTAATTATAGCAATGAAAAATATAATGATGATAATGGTGGAACAACAACAACAATAATAATAACAACAACAACAACAATAATGAGAATAAAAATAATAACAGAAATAATAGTAATAATAATGTCAATAAAAACAACTTGCAACGACTTCAACAAGGAATATTTAAATATATATAAATCCTACACCAACATTCGATACAAAAAAATGCAGATCCAACAACATCTCAAAATGAAATGAAAAATTTCCCTTTCATTCCACTCAAAACCAAATTCAAAAGGCAAATCCGTTAAAATAAAATCAATTTGTTTAAAAAAGACATTCCGATATGGATATGGACAGATTAAAGAAATATTTTATATCAAAACACAAAGCTATTATATAAAAAAACGCACAAAATTGATATAGATATATCTGTCATATCCATAGAGAAAGAGCGAAAGAAAAAATGTTCAGTGCCAGGGCTGAAATACCCGTCAAAATAATTGAATAACGCACAAACAATTCTTAGAAATTCCGAAACCGAAGTAAAGATCTTTAGGTCTGTTATCACCAAGTATCTGAACAAATAGGAAAGTAAACATCGATTTTTTATTTATTTTTTTATTTACTTTATTTTATTATTTACTTTTTATTAATTATTTATTTATTTATTTATTTATTTATTTAGTAACACGAGACATAAGAAAAAAAACTTTAGAAAGTACAAGATCGGAGGTGGCACTGTTGATAAAGGATTAATTTGAGATGTAACATAAGAATTTTCTCTTTCTTGGTTGTGAGGAATTTCATGCTGTCGTAATCCCTCTCTACAAATCTCCTGAGAAACATAAATCCCAGAGAAATATCTTAAGAAGCAACAAAATAACTGGAATATATCTTACCAGATATTAGAATATATGTTATGCACTCTATGTGTGTGTGTGTGTGTGTGTGTGTGTGTGTGTGTGTGTTGTGTGTGTGTTGTGTGTGTGTGTGTATGTGTGTGCTATCTTTCTGTATTCGCGCATATAAACATATACTAAAACATAACTTCCGATATATAGTCTTCTGTATGCATAAGTGCACACACACACACACACACACACACACACACACACACACACACACACACACACACACACACGACACACACACACACACACACAACACACACACACACACACACACACACACATATATATATATATATATATATATATATATATATATATATATATACATATATATATATATATCATATATATATATATATGTATACACAAATCCATCATATTATATATGTATATATGTATGTGTGGTGTGTGTTGTGTGTGTGTGTCTGTATGTATGTATGTATGTATCATAGTCATCACCAAAAGTCGTTAACTTCAGAGACAGCAATCCAGATTACAAAATCCTCCCCGAAGAAAACCATGTCTTCGTATCCCTGAGTCCTTGTCTGTCGCCGGAGGGAAATCGGTTCCGAAGCGCGACTGGATTTCGGTTTAAGGTCCAGTTGTTTTCTTTAGCTTCAGTTACTGTGTTATGATTATAGTTGTTAATGGTATTATCATTATGTATTTTGATGGTTCTTTTTTGTTTAATTGTTTCCTTCAAAAGGAAAGGCTATTTGCAAAGAAAGATGTAATGATGATGATAGTGATAATTATTGCTATTGGATTATTATGATTACCTTTATCACAGTGATCATCATGATTATCAGTATCATTATCATTATTATCATCATCATCATCGTCATACTCATCATCATCATCATCATCATCATCTTTAACATTATAATTATTATTATTGTTATTTCATTATTACTATCATTATCAGTATAATCATTGTAGTTACTATCATAATTGATATTATCATCATAATCATTATTTTCATCATCATCATGATTATTGTAATCTTTAATATTATTATTATCATTATATTACTATAGTGTATTGATATTATTAGTATTATAGATATTTTGTTATTCTTTTGGTACTATCACTTATATCACCATTATCATTATTATAATTATTATCATTATTATTGTTGTTATTATTATTGCTATTATCATTACTTTAGTCATTGTCATTATTACTAGTATCACTATTATTACTATTTTTGTTATTATTCATATCATTATCATCAATATTGTATTTATTGTTTTTAATAATAATATCATTATCATCACTGTTATTCTTATTACCATCATTATTATTATCATTAGATGTGAATGATACAAATACCGACGGTAGTTCTGATAATATTGACAATAGTAATAATAATAATAGTAATACCAATAACAATACTACCAGTTATGATAAAAATAATATTGATAATAATAAGAAAGTACTAGTAATGATAGTGATAAAGATGACAATATTAATGGTAGTAATAATGATAATAACAATGATGATAATAATGATTATGATAATAATGATGATAATGATGATGATGAAGGTGATGGTGATGATGATAATGATAATAATAGTAATAATAATAATAATAATAATAATAAAATAATAATAATGATAATAATGAAGGTAATTATAACAATAATAATAATGATAATAACAGTAATGTTAAGAATGATAATATTAGTAATGATAATAATATTGGTAATGATGATTATTATTAGCATAATGAAAGTATACACAATTATGATGATAATAATATAGTGAGATTGATAATGATATTGATCAAAATATTGATAATTAATAACAATATTGATAATATGGTAATGATAAAAAATAATACTAAGAATCATTGCAACAACAAGGACAATAATGATAATGAAAAGAATAAGAAGAATAATGATGATAATAATGAAAATAATGGCACAAAAGTATTATGACGGTAACAACGGCTTTTGGTATTGCTTGTCATGATAAAGAAAATTATAAAATGGCAATAAAGAAAAACCTTTCGACCTGTCACTCAAAAGACAAAGAAAAAATAAATAAATAAAAATAAAATAAAAAAATAATAAATAAATAAAAATAAAAAAAATAAAAGTAGCTGATTCATACCCCCTCCCCTTTCCCTCCTTCCTCCCCTTTCTCTCTCTCGCACCCCTCACCCCTTTCCTCATCACCCCCCCCCAACCCCTCACCTTCCCCTTCCTCTGCTCTACATCTCACACGTTCTACAGTGAAAATGACCTCAATATTTGGCCCTGGCACTGATGTATCGCAGCGAGGCGGTGTCACTGCCAGACGGATCGGGGGAAGTAACCGGCCGTGAGCGATAAGGGAAGAGGGTAGGGGGGGGGGGGGATGCCAGGCTTGAGGTTTGGCACGGGTGTGTGTGTGGGGGGGGGGTGAAGATGGCTTTCAGATTAGCCATTGGTGGGGGAGAGGGTTATGTATTTATTTACTTATTTTCATTTACTTATCTATTTGTCATTTTGTCTTTCTATCTACCTACCTGTTATCAATCTGCTTGTTTCTTTACTGTATTTCTGTATGGGAGTTACGTACGCCTGTTGTTGGTATGGATGTTTGTTCTAAATATATACCACGCTGTC
>NW_020869979.1:491520-494020 GCF_003789085.1 Penaeus vannamei
TGTAGGTGTAGTTTGTTCCAATTATTGTGTTTTTTTTCTTTCTATTTTATTTTTTATCTTATTTATTTTTTTTACTTATTGAATTTGTTATCTATTTATTTATATTTTGTCAAAGTAGGTGATGGACGAATGCCAGACTCGTGTTGCATATTCACAGATTGGTCGAATGAATTTTCCATATATGGAGTAGGTCATTCAGAGAAGCACCGAAGGATTTTGATTTAGATAGTATGAAAAACTTTTCCGCACTTTGAGATCATTTTTTGTATTGTCGAACCTCTTTAGGTCTTCACCGATGACTACTCCAAACAGGTTCACTTCTGAGGTGTGTGTTAAAAGCTACCTCATCTTTGACGATGCCCACTGTGACACTTGGCTAAAGGCATCTTGTAACAAGTTGTTCCCTTGCCCTAGTTTGTGTGCGCATGCAAGTGTCTTGATGTCCACATGTTTGTAGATCTTCGCATACGAAATATTATTTTCATTTACCAATATTAGGAACAATAATAGGCCGAGGGAAGTTCCTTGACGGACACCGCAGTGGAGGATAATCTCATCGGATGTTTTTTATTATTAGTACGAGTCCTATTGGGGCGAAGATTGATGAATGAGATCCATTTCACCCAGCCTTTGTGAAATTCCTGGGAAATAATTTTCTTGGTCAAGGTGCTGTGGTTGATGAGACCTAATGTTTTCCCCACGTCAATGGTAACGGTGGTGACCTCCAGTCGCTTGTTTACATTTGAAGTGATAAAATTCATCAGGTAAAGTAGGTAGTGGACAGTGGAGCTTCCTTTAAAGTTTCCGAATGAGCAATGATCGAATTTGGGGGTAAATGATTTTTTACAATTCCTTAGCAATTATTCTCTCGAGTATTTTTCACGGAATAGGTGTTCGTGATATAGGCCTAAGGCCATCGAGAGAATGATGGGGATTTATTTTGGGAATTGGGACTGTGATACCACGTTTCCATTGGTGATGTGTGCGTGCGCGCGCGCACGCGTGTGTGTCTGTGGATTGATAGGTGTGGATGTAAATATGGGCGTTCATGGGTTTAAAACGAGAACAATACTAGTGTCATAGTGAACCGCTAACGCCTCTCGTTGCACCAAATTCAATGCAACATTTCATTAGAGTGACATTAATCATGCATTGAAAGTGTGGCCAACAAGTTTACGCCGATTGGAAATTCAAATGCAATATTCTTTTAATTGACTTTTCTGCTATTATTCAGATATCCGGTTCTTTTAATTGAGTTTCTTCCTGTCTTCTTTCTCTTTCTCTTCTCTCTCTTTCTCTCTCTCACTCTCTCTCTCTCTTCTCTTCCTCTGCCCTCTTTCTCTCTTTTTTCTCTCTCTCTCCTTTATTTATCACTTTTATTTTTTGTTATCATTATTACCGTTCTTATTACTACCATCATTATTATTACTATCATTGTTATCATTGTCGTTGGTGTTATTATTACCATTATTATTGTTGTTATTATCATTATTACCTATTTTTATTTTTATCACCATTGTTAAGATCATCGTCATTGGTATTGTCATTTAGCTTAATGGGATTAGTTTCATTGTGAGAAAATATGATTTTTTTTTAGAGGGGGGGGGCATTTTTGCGCACCGAGAGAGAAAGAGAGGGAGGAAGGGGCGAGTGGGAGGGGAGGGGGAGGGGTTAGAGGGGGAGAAGGGGAAAGCATGTTCGAGGAGAGGGAGAGAAGGGCTTTCCTCGCGTTTTCTTCTGTTTCTTTCGCTATCTCTCTCTCTCTCTCTCTCTCTCTCTCTCTCTCTCTCTCTCTTCTCTCTCTCTCTCTCTCTCTCTTCTCTCTCTCTCTCTCTTCTCTCTCTCTTTCTCTTTCCCCTGCCCCCCCTCTCTCTCTCTTTCTTTTTTGTCTCTCTCCTTTATCTATCACTTTTATTTTTTGTTATCATTATTACCGTTGTTATTACTACCGTCATTATTATTATTATTATTATTATTATTAATAGTATCATTATTATTATCGTCGTTGTTGTTATTTTCATTATTATTTTTAATAATGAAAATATATATACATACAAACCATGCACATTTTTTCCCAGGCATTTAATAGAACAAATAAGCAGAGAAAAATATATACAACCATGCAAATTATTTGAATATAAATCTGAAATCTATTCCTTATAAAGCTTGTGCAAAATGTTAGCTTTCAAATGTTAAATTTATTTCGTAGGTAATGATTGTACAAGATCTAGTATCTCGACACGTTTTAAACAATGCCAATTAATTAAACCCCATGAAAGAAAGTAACGTTGAATCATATTACAATTTGACATTGCACTTACAACATTGCAGAATAAAAGATCTCTATAAACGTTTCACTCTGCTACTCAAAACTGAAAAAGACATTTTGGGCGTATTCAAACAAATTGTATTTCTTCATATTCATCAATAACAGATCAGAGTTTTGTTAATAGACATCACTCGCAAACATGATTACACTCGATTACATACAAATATTATG
>NW_020869979.1:499020-501520 GCF_003789085.1 Penaeus vannamei
GCTAGCACAGACGACCAGCCGCTTACTACGACCGAAGACCAGCTGTTCAGATGATTCATATATATATATATATATATATATATATATATATATATATATATATATATATATATTATATATATATATATATATATATATAACAAGGCTTTCACATAGATTGTACTGGCAGGTTAGTACAGATTGTAATGGCTAAGAAACTGTGTAAACTGTATCATGAAGAATATGTAACTGTTTCATATCATCTGATGTCTTAGACGATATACTAATGTTGTATCCTAGATTTGGAAATTAGTATTGGATGACCACCTAAATTATATAACAATGCCTTTCCACTGTACGCCGGCTTTGTAGGTGAGTGCATATAGAACTGTGTAATTGCTCTTTACTTTTAACTGAAATAATACAGATCATAATAAGCCTAAATTTCCAATGCAATGCTTTATTATAACAATGCATCATATACCAAAGCGTGCCCACGCTTCTGCAGTTAGCCAGGATGGTAAAAATTGCATACAACCATTTAAAAAATCCTTCATCTAAGCTTCACACTGAATTTAATTAAATGGACATGCTAGTGAACTAACAATATCACATACTGGATACTGTGCTACAGATTTAGAGAGAAAGAGAGAGGGATTCAGACACAAAACCAAGGATGTCCAGACAGCCAGACAGAAACAGAGAGGGAGACAGACAGAGAGGCAGATATTTAACACGCGCTCATTTTCAGCATATCCACCTTGACCGCCTAAGGCCAAACCCAAGCCCAGACCCTGCCAGCTGCCCGGACCTCAAAAGAAGAATGAATAGGACGAAAGAACAAGCCAGAGAAGGAAACCGCAGCCATCACTTTCGCCGACGAGACAAAGAGGGGAAGCCTCGTGTTTGCAACTTCGTGCAATAATCAATGAACTTGGATTGTTAAGAAACCGCAAGGGGAGATAAGAGGGCGGGCGATAATCGAGGGAAGAAGCAGAAAAGAAGACAACGGAGATGGGGAATAAGTGAGAGAAGAGAATTGGAAAGAAAAATGATGCTGAGGGGAACGAAGGAGGAAGACGCGCCAATGCCAATATCTCAGACAGAGATGAAAGACTGATAGATGTAAATGAGAAAGGAAGTGATTTAAATTCTAATAAAGATAGTAACACCGATAACTGCAATATCACTGATTATTAAGACAACAGTACTAATGATGATATCAATGAGTAATAATAACAAGAGTAATTGTAAATGTAATTATGTTGATAAAAATGTTACTGGCGGAAATAAGAGGGATTATATTGATAATAGCAAATATTATAACAATAACGAAAATAACAGTACTTCTGACGATTTATGATGATTATTATAATATTGATAATAGTAATAATTATAAGGATTGAAGTGATGATGATGAGAATGGTGACAATGATGACGATAGCAATAATGATGAAAATAACTAACAGTTATGATGAATATGAGGACAATAATGATGGTGAAGGAGGAAGAAAATAATGATAGTGGTGATTATGATAATAATGATGATAGTGATAATTATGACATTGATGATAATCATTATCAGTGAGAGCGGGGATCCTCTCCTATTTTATCTCATTATTATTTCTTATTATTCGAAATTCTCCTTTTTCTTTCTCTCTCGTTCAATATTTTCTTTTTCTGTCTATTGCTCCAATTCTCCAATTCAGTGAGTCGCTCTGTCTCTTTTTATATTCCATTAACAAACATTGTTTTCTTTGTCTTTCCAACGTCTGTTTCCTTTATTGACTTTCCCCTGCCTTGTTCTGGTTGTCCACTTTGTCGTTTTTTTTTTTTTTTTTTTTTTTTTTTTTTTTTTTTTTGTCCCCTTCCATGGTTACTCAAAAAGCCTGAAGTCATTTCTTGGTTCTACGTGGAAACCTGTGGCCAGTATTTGGTTTAGCTATATAGACCTGTACTATGTAAGTGTATACATGTAAGATATGTACAATTACAGTAGCGTGCATTTTTTGTATGTGTATTTGTGTGTTTATGTGTGTTTGTGCGTGTGTATGTGTGTTTGTTTGTGTATCTGGGAGTGTGTGTGTGTGTTTGTCTGTGTGTCTGGGAGTGTGTGTGTGTGTGTGTGTGTGTGTGTGTGTGTGTGTGTGTGTGTGTGTGTGTGTGTGTGTGTGTGTGTGTTCGTGTGTGTGTGTGTTTGTTTATGTGTGTGTGTGCGTGCACCATATATTGTTTGTTTATGTGTGTTGTGTGCACTAGTTACATAAAGGAAAGAGAGAGAGAGAGACGGATTAGACAGACTGGCAGAGCAAGAGAATCTTAATCTTAAATATACTGACTCCAATAGAATATTTTTTGTGTTCGCGCATACATCTGTATGTGTCTGCGTATGTTTTCCGTGTAATCGTGTTCAAGTGTTTGTGTGAACGGGCAGCTTATGGGTGCTTGCATATTTTACTAGTTTATCTATTCATTGGCTGGCTGATGAACCTATTTCTATATTCATTTATTCATAAGTTTA
>NW_020869980.1:0-12500 GCF_003789085.1 Penaeus vannamei
CATCGATCAGGAATTGGCGTAAAATCACCAGTATAGCACTTAGAAGAAGAACACTACTTCAAGGGCAATTGCACTAAAAATTTACTAATAACAAGGGTCCGATTGATTATACCGACAGCATATGCGGTGGAGAAGTCAAAGCGCGCGGTACGACAACCCCCGTTAGGACTAGCGGGCGCGAGCGTCGGCGGCCGCGGCGGTTACGGTGAACATAGTGGAATCTAGGAATATCTGTGAAACGAGCCGCGCGCATGAACGTCTGCCTTCCTGACAGTCAGGGTGTGTTTATTAAGGGTGGTAATCCGCTCTCCTTCCGCATTGCACCGGCGGAGGATTCTTTGGAATCAGACTCTTTTCGACTAACTGCACACTTGACTTTGTTGCGCAAGCATAACGCGGTGTGTAGGGAGTGCAGTGCAGACATCTCATTTGGCGCTGCAATGCCGACAGTATTTAAGACAATGAAATGCAGCGGTTTTGCTCTGGAAATTAGCCATTTGACATCCGGATTTGACTTTTGAAAGGACTCCCCCCTCGATATCCACTGACGCGCTCAGATGCGATTTGGGAAAGAGGCAAGAGATGTATTTTCAGTATTGTGAACCCGTGGCTGGCCATTGATGGCACGCCCATTGTCTGCTCTGTCGCGAACCTAGGGCAATGTGGGTGGTTAAGGCCCCTCTTAGCAGTGGCGATCGTGAGGTTATGAGGAGAAATCGTGTCTCATATCTGCTGCCTTAGTTACCTTTACCCTCGCACAGTTTACCGTAAACCACTTCACGCGAGGGGAGGTAGAGTGAGTCGGGTTTTTCGGGTGACAGTGTCCTACCGTGTTATTATTAACGACGCAGATCGGTTTTCGGGAAGATTGTGTTTCGCTGCATTCTGGCTCTTCCTTTACTCCATTTATCTCAAAAACTTACAAAAAAATATAAACTCGCAAAACCTCGCTCTTTCCCATAAGTGTTCCCCTATAGATTAATCGTCCACTGCACATGCAACAATGGAAACCCAGCGGCTGTGACAAGCGCTATGTAGCGACTTATTTCGTGGATATTTTTTTACTTTTTTACGAATATTATTGGACTGTGATCGATTCATACTCGTCTACGTCACCTTATAACTTGCCCTACATCTGAACATACCTTGAACATGCCGTATTGTTTCGTGACATCAAGCAGCATGACTGTCAATGATTCATGATGTTCCACTGATCTGCCCAACATATGTTTAACATAGACCGTATTTGATTCTTATACAAGTAGTAGCGTAACTTGTAATATTTGCTGTACTTAATATTGTAATGTTTGTTTTGCGTTAAAGGAGTTGTTTATTAAATAGCGCCGGGTATTGCTACTTGGAGAGATTTTTCTAGATAGACAGGGAGGGAGAGGGAGAGGTATGGGAGGGGCGAGGAGAAGATATGGGTGAGGGGGAGAGCGGAGAGTAGAGGAAGGGGAGAGGGAGGGAGAGAGATGGAGATAGAGAGAGAGGGGAAAATGAGAGAGTGTGCAGGAGTGAAGCGAAGAGAAAGAGGAGTAAAAGGAGGGTGAGGAGAGAATGAAGGAGGAGGGAGGGAGAGATGAGAGAGGAGGAAAGGAGGATGGCGAAGAAGGGAGAGAAGAGGAAAAGGAGGGAGGATGAGTGAGAAGGAATGTAGGAGGGTGGGCGAGATTGAGAAGGAGGGGGCAGGCGTGGAAGACTGAGAAAATAAGATGCGGAAGAGGGTGGGAGAGAGAACAGGAGGGAGGCAGCGAAGGAAGAGCATGAGAGCATGGAGGGAGGAGGGGAAGAGAGAGAGCAGGAGGGAGGAGGGAAGAATGGATGCATGAGAGAAGGAGGGAGAGAGGAGAACGCAGGAACGCAGGCAGGAAGGGAGAGATATATACAGGAAGGAGGGTGGAGGGAGAGAGAGAGAGTAAGGGAGGAGGATGAAGGAGAAAGCAGCAGGAGGGAAGAGGGGAGGAGTTGAGAAAAGAGAGGGGTGAGCGAGAAAGAGAGAGAAGGAGGGAGGAGGAGGGAGGGAGCGAGAGAGAGGGGGAGAGCGGGAAAGAGAGTGGGAGGCGGAGCCGAGAAAGAGATGATGAGGGATGGAGCGAGACAGAGGAGAGAGGTATGGAGCGAGAGAGGGGGAGGGAGTGGGACCGCGAGCAGAGGAAGGGGAACGAGAGAGCAGGAGAGGGAGGGAAAACGAAGAGAGGGGAGGGAGGGAACGAGAGGAGAGGGATGGGAGGGAACGATGAGAGAGAGAGGTGAGGGGAACGAGGAGAGAAGGAGGAAGAGAGAGAGAAGAGATGATGAGAGAGGAGTGATAGAGCATGAGAGAGAGAGATGAGAGAAGAGAGTAGGAGGAGTAGTGAAGAGCGAGGAGAGGAGAGAGGAACGAGAGAGAGAGAGAGAGAGAGAGAGAGAGAGCAGGAGAGAGAGATGAGAGAGAGAGATGAGAGAGAAGAGATGAGGGATGAGAGACGAGAAGAGAGAGAGAGAGAGAGATTTTCGGCCATTCTCTCAATCATAGCGATGGGGGATACGACTTGACGATATAGTCTTTCGGGTTTACAATGGCCTTCGGCATCCAATAGGCGTATTTACCGAAACTCCTTCCCACATTTTGCCAGGAAGACAATTGAGTTCGAAGCAAGCATTATTATTTTTTTTTTATTTTTTTATTTTTATTTATTTATTTTTTTCCTTTTTTTTGGGGGGGGGGGAATTGCGATTAAAAGACGGAGCTAAGACGTGTAGGGTGACTTCCATGAGACGAAAATATGAATTTGAAGGGATCTACTGACAGCAATATCTCGCCGGGGCAGATGTATGTGTCCTTATCGCCTTCACCTGCGTAGGCTAGATATGAGAGTTAATTACAATATTTGTTCATTATCGATGTCAGTAGTGTTATTGGTTTGTTGTTTTGTTATGTATGTTTATTGGCATTGACGATGTTGTTATTTTTGTTGTTGTTTTGCTTTTGTTGTTATTGTTACGTTTATTCGCCTTCGTATACCCGTTAAGCGAATCACGGTGTTTCCATATATAGTTTGGATGATAGCGAGCCAGACCGGTTGGCCTGTAGGATATGCGTAATTTCCCAGTGGAATTTTACTTACTTTTTTGTCGTGATTTTGCTTATATTTTCATTTTTATTATTGCTTGCACACTTCAAGTTCTAGATTTGTACTGCCCATTCTGCATATCTAAATTTGGGTAAGAGTCTTGAATGATGATAATTTGAACGGTTTGATTTTAAAAAGAGAGGGGGGGGGATTTATTTTGAAGAATACTTTTCAGTACATTGAAGATGTTTTTAGCATTCTTTCGTTTCTTTTCTCTTCTTTCTTTTTTATTTTTTTTTAAGAAATTTAAGAAGTCTTCAGTGGAGCTGCTCTCGCTCGCGCTCTGCAGATTTTTTTTTTAATTGTTCATATGACTAATGCCATTGATATAACTGGAATGCTTACGTCAGTACTAATAGCTTACTGTTTTGATTATGCATGTAATATTTGATGCGTCTCTCTCTCGTCTCTCTCTCTCTCTCTCTTCTCTCTCTCTCTCTCTCTCTCTCTCTCTCTCTCTCTCTCTCTCTCTCTCTCTCTCTCTCATCTCTCTCTTCTCTCTCTCTCTCTATATATATATATATACTATATATATATTATATATGTATGTGTATATATAATATGTATATATATGTATAAATATGTATTATGTATATACATATGTGTGATATGTATATATATAATTAGTATATATATATATATATATATATATGTATATTATTATCTGTGTGTGTGTGTGTTGTGTTGTCTGTGTGTATGGTCTGTGTCTGAAAAAATTTTTGAAAAGTAGTTTGAAAAAGATATTGAAGTTACAATACAAGAAGTGTAGTACAAGGTATATAATATATCATTGTTTCAATAATAACAAGAACGGCGGCTTGGCCATCGGACATAAGCGCGCCGTAAATTATTAAACGCATTCCTAATCTCGGAAAGTGTGATAACGACGGGAATCCACCTCTCAGGTCGTGTGGGGTTCCTCTACCGACACGTGAAGCAAGCATCGGGAATGTTGTCGGGATCGGGTTCGGTTTTTTTTGTGATCGGGTCGGTTGGTTCGGGTTCGGGATCGGAATGAATTGTCTCGTTGGCTGAAAAAAGAAAATCGGGATTCTAAGTCGTTTTTTTCGTTTTCGGGATATTTTTTGAGCCCCCCCCCCAAAAAAAAAAAAAAAAAAAAAAAAAAAAAAGAAAAATGTTTTGGATCTTGGGAGGCGGGAACCTCGTTCAAGACCATTTCAGGACTTTTCGTGATTGGATTTCGAACTTTGTGCAGGACTGTCCGGGACTTTCCACCGACTTTGCCCGACTTTTCCCGACTATATGCATCTACGACAGACATTCAAAGATCGGCGTGAATCGGCGTTGAGATCCTGAACATGGGGTAAAAAAAAGGAAGAATTTCATGAGAAAGAAAGGAGAGATGTGGATCCTTGAGAGAAAGAGCCAGCCCCATCTGTCCCAAAGCACACCGCTGACGTGGCGCCGTCTGCGTCGCTGTGCGTATGCGCAGAGCAGGGGCGGATGGCAAAAGCAAAAAAGGGAAGCGCACTTTCTAAAAATCTCTTTATTCGCAAATGGCACGGACGTGAGATGGAATTCGCTGTAACATTGTCATGAAAATTGCACAAAGGTTGACTGACACGTGCCGAGACAATCAGAGCGAATAGCATTTTCATGCACACACATTTATTTTATATATATGTGCTTGTGTGTAGTGTGTGTGTATGTGTGTGTGTGTGCTGTGTTGTGTGTATGTGTGTGTATATGTATATATATTTATTTATTTATATTTATATTTATAGATACGAACACACACAGACACATAATATTTGTGCGCATGTACGTATGTGTGTATTTATATGTAATAGGATGTTTGTGCATGCATGTCCAACAAGAACTTGTCCAAATGGCATTGTGTTGCTAATATGAAAATGTTTTGCATTACATTAACCAGTTTTGGCCGAGCAACAAATCAGAATAAGATGTGGTAAGGTTTCGCTGTCGACTGAGTGTAATCAGCAGTTGCAGCATCTTTTGCAAAATGTCTGCTTGCGCGCTCGGAACAGCTGGCAGAAGCTGGTGTTTTATTGCTATCATTATTCTGTCATTGCTTTCGTCTTTCACTTTTGTGCAGATTTCGTTCAGGGAAAGTGGGAGTGAGTGTATGTTTATTTTTTATATCATTGTTTTATTGTTTGCAGTTGTTGCTATTGTTATTGCTATCATTCATCATATCATTTGTTCATTCATCATCAATCATCATCATCACCATCACCGTCATTATTGATAACAGTTATCATCATTTTGATATAGATATATTGTTCTGGTATTATTATTGTTATCGTTACAGTGTGACTATGTAACCATTCATGTTTGTCTCGTTTTTCTTTATTTTCATTATTTCTCTACCTTTTTAATTTTTTTTTTATTTTAATCACCATTAGTATCATCAGTGACCATTCATTTATTATATCTATCATCATTATAATCATCATCATCATCATTATCATCATCATATAATCATTCATTGATCACCATATTATTATTAGTGACCATCATCATTATCTTAATTATCATCACCATCACCATCATCATCATCAATAATTACCACCACCGTCTTCACTCTCTTATAACGTGCGTGGGCGTGGGTGAATCTAATCAAAATTCAGTATGCAAGCCGGTCATTCGCAAATCTCCCTTAAGTGCATTGCAAGTGTACACACTTTGCATGCAAGATGAGGCATTAGGAGCCGATGAATGAGGTGCGAGGCGGATTATAACGAGAGAAATTGGATAGCCGGAAATAACTTTTCTTTTTTTTCTTCTTCTTCTTCTTCTTCTTCTTCTTCTTCTTCTTCCTTTTCTCCTTTTCTCCTTTTTCAGGAGTGTGAATAGTGGTTAGGTCATTGGATTAATTGGTTGATTCTATGATTATTCGCAATTAAAAAAAAGAAGGGTAGAGAGAGAGAGAGAGAGAGAGAAGAGAGAGGAGTGAGAAGAGAGAGAAGAAAAAGAAGAAAGAAAGAAAGAAAGAAATAAGTGAGTGAGTGAATGCATGTGTATGTGTGTTGTGTTATAGTTTTTCTTGGATGAAGGAAGGTACCCGGTAGATGAAAAGGGTGCCATAAAAGAGAGTGAGAAAAAAGGTGAAGAAAAAAGCATGCCACAGTGGCACTTGAAGGGTTCCTTAGCCGCCCTACATCATCGGGAGTGGCTGAGGCCGATGGCACTCTTCGTACTCTTGTTGGGGACACACCTCTCACTCTTTCTCTCTCTCTCTCTCTCTCTCTCTCTCTCTCTCTCTCTCTCTCTCTCTCTCTCTCTCTCTCTCTCTCTCTCTCTCTTCTCTCTCTCTCTCTCTCTCTCTCTCTCTTCTCTCCTTTCTCTCTCTTTACTTCTTTCTCTCTTTTCTTTCTCTTCTCCTTCTTCTCTCCTCTTTCCTCTCTCTCTCTTTTCTCTCTCTCTCTCTTCTCCTCTCTTCTCTCTCTTCTTCTCTCTCTCTCTCTCTCTCTCTCTCTCTCTCTCTCTCTCTCTCTCTCTCTCTCTCTCTCTCTCTCTCTCTCTCTCTCTCTCTCTCTCTCTCTCTCTGCACACACCACACACACACACACAACATTATCGTTTTTTTTTTATCGCGTCCGTGCTTTCGTATAGATTAGGCGCCTGCTGCCAGGTGAGCGGGCGCAGGATGCAGCCTCTGCTGACGTGGCCCTCGTCTGGCTGTCCACGTTGCGCATGGCCCTGGCTTGGCTGGCTTTTCCGCCTTTTTTCTCGGTGTTTTTATACTTTTCTTTCTCTTATATTATATGTAGATACACTGATTTCTCTCGATATATTTGTCATCTTCTTTCAACTTGTCGCCTTTGCTTTGTGGGTCTTTGCGGGTCGTGTAGAGCAGCAGCGGTGCTCGAACTTTTTTTTTATCTTTATCCCCGTTTGTGTTGTGATAGATTACCATTACACCAACCCATTCCTTGCTTCTTTTTTGTATGTATTTAATTCTAATTCTTGTTCTCCCTCCCGCTCTCCTTCTCATGCTTGTGCAATTCCATGGCTCTATTACATCAGCTCAGGTGCCTAAATAGTCGCTTTAGCACCCCCTGCGTGCACTCCACACGTGCCTCCTTCCCTCTTGCCTTACTGCCTTTCCCTTCCCTTCCTTGTACGTACTATCTCCGTCCCTTCAGGCATATCTTAATCCACGTGGATCTTGTTATTGAGGAGAAAGGGCTAGTTGGCAACTGAGTGATTATTGCCAAGTGCTTCCAGAGAATTGCATTTTTTTATACAAAAGGCCGTGGGATTTTCCCGTTGTAGCGACGAGAGATTTCTTTCCTGGATTACGTGGCTTTGTTCTGGCATTGATTTGATTTGGAATATTGGATACACTTGCGCGAGCACACACGTACGTGCACATGCGGAGGCACACACGCAAATCCCCCCACCATCACCCACCTACACACACGCTCAACATACTCATGCTCTCACTCACTCATACTCTCACTCACTCACTCACTCACTCACTTGTCCTCACACACACACACACACACACACACACACACACACACACACACACACACACACACACACACACACACACACACACACACACACACACACACACACATGGAGGCCTATACACACACATATCACATGATCCAGCTGATCTCCATAGTTACGTAAAATACCGGTTCTCTTTTCCTCTCCCTCCATCCATCCTTCCCCAAACCCCCCACCCCCTCCCTCCCCCCCATCCCCTCTTCCTCTCCCCTTTCTTCCTCTCCCCCCCCCCATGAATGCACGTGATTTGCTTCACCCTTTTCTTAACCGATTGTGATGTAATTGCTATGAGTGGGGTGAGGGTGGAGGGGATGGAGGGGGTGGGGGGGGGTAGGGCTTGCAATTACGGGGGAGGGGGGGAAGGGCTTGCAATTAGGCCTATGTCGATGGTGAATGTGCTGGGAAAGAGATATTTTTTGTTGCTTGTGTTGTTGTTTTTGTTTTGCATTTGTTTTTTGTTGCATTTGTTATTTTTTATTGTGTGTGTTTTTATTGCATTTATTTTTGTTGCATTTGTTGGTTTTTTGTTGCATTTATTTCTTTGTATTTATTATTTTTGTTGCATGTGTTGCTTTGCTTGATGCTTTTGTATGAGAATGAAAGAAGAATTAGAGGTGTGAGGTGGAGAGAAAGAGGGAAAGAAGAAGAAAGGTAGGAAAGAAGAAAATTAGAGGGAGACTGATAAATAATAAGAGAGAGAGAGAGAGAGAGAGAGAGAGGAGAGAGACGAGAGAGAGAGAGAGAGAGAGAGAGAGAGAGAGAGAGAGAGAGAGAGAGAGAGAGAGAGATATAGCGTGTGGAGCCGCAATGCAGCAAGTCCCATGGATCTCCCGGGTATTCTCCATAGGCAGGGGGGGAAAGAGGAAGAGAGAGGCAGTAAAAGGCGAAAGAGTGGATGGTGAAAATTCTTATTTTATTATTATTATTATATTATTATTATTATTATTATTATTGTTATTATCTCTTTGTTTTCTCCTCTCTTCATCATGCTCTCACTGTACTGTATATTGAGCCAGAGCAGAGAAGCGATATGCAGTGTGCAAAGACAGGAGCTAAATATTGGAAGATACAAAGACGCGCGAAAAAACACACATCTGCATACATGCGCACAGACAGAAAGACACAGACAGACAGATAGACACAGAAAGACAAAGAGAGAGACATTTTTAAAATTTTCCGAGTCTTCGATATTTTTCATCTTCTTTCTTCTTTCTTTTCTTTTTTCTTTCTTTTCTTTCCCAGTCGTTTTAAAATCAGGTTTTGCCTCGTGTCGGAGGAACTCGTTCTCCTTTTTATTCCAGTCTCTTTATGGAGAGGATGGGATGCTGCTTCATATTTTTTTCTTTTCTTTTCTTTTCTTTTCCTTTTTATTCTTTTTTTGTGGTGCATTGTGAACTTGAGTTTCGTAGGAAGATGAGAATGCAGGATCTCGATGACGGCGAAGTGCTTTACTAGGCCGCAGATTATATATAAATATATATATATATATATTTACTTATCTATATCTTCTTTTTTCTTTTCTTTTTTCTTTTTTTTCTTTCTTTCTTACCTTTTTTAAGAGAGGGAGGAGGGAAAATAAGAAAGGGCTGGGAAAGAGGGGCAGGGCAAATAATTTGACAGATAAATGTATGAATGATGGAAAGGAGAGAGAGAGAGAGAGAAGAGAAAGAGAAAATGAGAGAAGAGAAAGAGAAAGGAAAAAGGAGAGAGAGAAAGAGAAGAGAGAGGAAAAGAGAAGAGAGAGTAGAGGATGCACTCAGAGTCCCTGTCGTAACTTCCCTTCAGCGGAGATGGGATGAGCCAGGGTGACCTTAGACGAAGAGCGAAGGAGGGAGACACCGGGACACTTACTGATTCGGGGAAGTGTATTCCGCTGTGTAAAAGAGGGAGGGAGAGGGGAAGGGAGGGAGGTGAAGAAGGAGGAGAGGGGAAGGGGAGGGAGAGAGGGTGAGGGGAGGGTGTATGTATGTATGAATTTATATGTGTACGAATGTAACCTATGTATATTTGTATGTATGTATTTATGCATGATTGTGCGTTCAAGATGCAGATGATGTGGGGCATTCAGATCCGCATGACGTCAGAGATTACGTCACATTCTCCCGCGAGGTTGCGTCTGGCGGAGATAAGTACAGGTAGCGCCGGTTGCAAAGGGCGGCAGGTGAGGGAAACGTGCACTGCCGGCGCCGCAACGCTGGATTCCGCCGGGCCAGGCAGCACTCGGCCGCCCTCCGTGTCACCTTCTGCGCTCGGTCCGGGGTTCTGGCGTCGCCGCCTCACTGGTTGGGTTCACACGGGCGCGCATAGGCCTAGATGCACAGGCTCTCCCACTACGCATACGGACAGAGACAGGTGAACGCGCTCATGGATTGCTCCACGTATTGCTGTACACATACACGCGCGCACAGAGACACATGAACACGCACGCACGCGTAATGCACTGCCATTGTTGCTGTCATCTGTTATGGAATCAGGCATTGCACATGAGCAGCCGTGTTTCCCCATGAGAGCGCGCCAGGCTGGAACCAGCGGGCTGCCTCTCCCTCCCCCTTGTTCCCCCCGTCTCCCCCCCGTCTCCCGTCCACTCACCCGCCCTTCATTCTCCCTCTTCCTCCTGTCTTCTTCCTAAATCCCCTCATCTCCTCACTCCTCCTCTAGTTTCCCCCTCTTTATACCCTTCCCTCTTCCCCCCGCCCCAATTCCTATCCTTCCTCTCCGTTTCCCCTCTCCTCCTCCTTCTCTGCCTTCTCGTCTTTTCCTACCCTTTCCTTCCTCTCTTTCCCACCTCACCACTCCTTCTTCCCACCTTTTCCCTTCTCCTCCCTTACACCTTCCTCCCTTCCTCCTCCTTTCCCCCCCTCCCTCCCCTCCTCCCACCCTGTCTTCGACGCCGCCCCGGTCCCGTAAATCGAGCGCAAGTTCGGCATTATGGCGTGACTCTGGTTTTTAAGTAACGGTAGATTTTCGTAGGTGGGCGGGGGTGGTTGGGGAGTGGGTGGGGGTGCCTGTCCATGAGGAAATTTGTGTTATTGTAACATTTTTTTCTTAACCTTGGATTTTTGCTCTGATGTCTTTTGGTTTTATTCAACACACATCTAAGTGTACGTAACTTTCACAATAGTTTCATTTCTTTTCTTCTTTTTTCTTTCTTTCTTCTTTTTCTCTTTCATCTCCTTTTCCTTCTCCTTCATTTTTTCCTTCTTCTTTTTCTTCTTCCTCCTTTCTCCTCCTCCTCCTCCTCTTCCTTCTTCTCGCGCACTTTTGTCTTTTGGGATCATATAAGGATAGTGTAAACAGGAGTAAAAAGGTTTCTTTGCGAACATCCTGTCTTGGACTTGTGACTGTCCGTATATATATGTGTGTGTGTGTACGCCGCGATATAGCTGTGTGCGTTTTTTTTCATCCGGCGTGTATCCCTCCATGTACACCACGCGTCTGTCTGTGCGTACGTGTCTCTCTCTTCATGTGCCTCAACGTATGTGCGTTCGTCTGTGTCTTGCGTGACCGTATGCCTCTTCTCTGTGGGTCTGTTTGTCTGCGTGCTTCTACCTATCTCCCTGTCCTTCTCTGTGGGTCTTTACCTGCGCGCTTCTACCTATGTGCCTGTCCTCTTTGGGTATGTTTGCCTGCGTGCTTTACCTATCTCCCTGTCTTCTCTGTGGGTCTTTTGCCTGCGCTGTCTTCTACCCTCCCTGTCCTTCTCTGTGGGTCTCTGCGTGCTTCTACGTCTTCTCTGTGGGTCCGTTTGTCTGCCTTCTACCTATCTCCCTGTCCTTCTTGTGGGTCTTCCTGCGTGCTTCGCCTATCGGTACGTGGACGTGGCAAATGTGTGGGTCCGTTTGCCTGCGTGCTTCTGCCTATCTGCCTGTACTTCCGCACGTGTCTGATCGCTCGCCCATGTGCTTGCGGAGCGGAAGTCATGGGCAGAGTGCTTGCAGGGAGGAGGGCCCCGGAACTCCCAGCCGGTGGCGCCGCTGAGGTCGATTTTCGGTGGTGACTGGCCGGCGCGTTCAGGAGGGAAGGAGTGAAGGGGGTAAGGAGGGGAGGAGGGGAGAGGGAAGGAGGGAGAGAAGGAAAGGAGGAAAGGAGTGGAGGGAGGAGGGGAGGAATGAAGGGGGTAAGGAGGGGAGGAATGAAAGGGGTAAGGAAGGGAGGATGAAAGGGAAAGGAGGGAGGAATGAATGGGGTAAGGAGGGGAGGAGTGAAAGAAGGAAGGAGGGAGTGAAGGGGTAAGGAAGGGAGGAAGAAGAAGGAGGGAAAGAGAGAAGGGGAGAAGGAAAAGGAGAAGAAGGGGGAAGGAAGAAGGAGAGAGATTGAGGGAGAGGAGAGAGGGAGAAAGGGAAGGAAGGAAGGAGGAGAGAGGGAAAGGAGGAGGAGAGCAGCAGAGTGGGGATCGAAGGAGAAGAGGAGAGAAGTAGGTAAGGAGAGGAGAAAGAAGGAAGAGAAGGGGAGGAGGAAGGGCGAAGAGAAGACAATGAGGGAAGAAGGAAAGGTGAGAAAGAGAGGGGAAGAGTGGAGATATTGCTGAAGGTCGCCTGGAGGAGCTTCTCCTTTGTATCTTTTTTATAGAAGGAGAGGAGAGGGGATGGAGGGACGAGGAATGAGCTGAATTGTTAAAGAGCGTCATTGTGTGTGTGTGTGCGTGTGCGTGTGTGTGTGTGTGTGTGTGTGTGTGTGTGTGTGTGTGTGTGTGTGTGTGTGTGTGTGTGTGTGTGTGTGTGTGTGTGTGTGTGTGTGTGATATATGGTGAGGGAGGGGAAGGGGGAAGGGGGAGGTAGAAGGAAAGAGAAAATTGATAGAGAGGACATTAAGCAACAGACACCCTTCAGCTTCAAATTGCCTCAGCCATCTGCAACTATATGTGTGCGTGATCATATGCAC
>NW_020869980.1:22500-25000 GCF_003789085.1 Penaeus vannamei
TCATTTTTTTGTATATGCAGCAACGTCTATATACATTATATATCTCCGTATATATTGTGTTAACATTTTCCTTGAGTGCTTTTTAAGATCCTCCTACTACGTTCGTGAGTTCAAGTAATATTATAAAGGTTACTGTAGTGTTTTATGCTGACCTTAACCTTTACGAACTATATATCGGCAAAAGAAAGAAAGAAAAAAATATTTAGATAGTCGATGGCGAATGACTCATAGCACATGTGTACATTGGGTTTTAGTACAGTGCAGGTACTTATTTTAGGCGTTAGTTTCTCTTCGTTCATTTATACGGAATATACAGTCTCTTATTTATTCAACGGAACTTGCATATTGCTGTGTTGCTCTCTCTCTCTCTCTCTCTCTCTCTCTCTCTCTCTCTCTCTCTCTCTCTCTCTCTCTCTCTCTCTCTCTCTCTCTCTCTCTCTCTCTCTCTCTCTTCTCTCTCTCTCCCTCTCTCTCTCCTCTCTCTCTCTCCTCTCTCTCTCTCTCTCTCTCTCTCTCTCTCTCTTCTCTCTCTCTCTTCTCTCTCTCTCCTCTCTCTCTCTCTCTCTCTCTCTCTCCCTCTCTCCTCCCCCCCTCTCTCCTCCTCCCCCCTCTCTTCTGCTCCCTCTCTCTCTCTCTCCCTCTCCCCTCTCTCTCTCCTCTCCCCCCTCTCTCTCCCTCCCGCCCTCCCTCCCGCCCTCCCTCCTCTATCGCTCGCTCGCTCGTTCTGTGTATGTGTGCGAGCGTGAGTGTGTGCGCTTGTCTGTGTGTGTGTGTGCGTGCACATGTGTGCGTACGTGTATGGGTGTGTTGAAAGAGTGAGAGAGAGAGAGAAAGAGAGAGAATCTGACTGACGGTCTGAGTCTACAGGTGTCATAATATGATGTATTGTATCTGTGTAATTTCGCTTTGTTGTAATGGGAGTCACGTCCTCAAGTGAGTGTGTTGATTCTGTGTTGAGTCAAGACTACATATTTGCCGGTATACCGATTGAGGATGTGGCAACGGTGGTATGAGGAATGGAAACTGTCATTAGTGGTAAAAATGATTCGGGAATATTAGGTCTTTGTGTATGTTTGCATGTAATTATCTATTAAGTAAGATTATTAGAGATGTAAAGTGAATAGTATTGGAACGGCGATAAGTTCTATATGTTATTCACTGTATCATAGTATAACCCGCAAAGAACGGATTTTCTTCTGTTATCCGCGTGGGAAATGAGGGAAGTCTGGGGGAACGTGCCTGGTGCGTCAGCCGTTGACGTCATTTCGGGAAAACGACTCCTTTTGGGCGATCGAGCCAACGACTTCTCGAGATTTCATGGTTGAAATGAACTCTCTCGTATTTTATGGCATAGCGCGTCTCTGCTAATCAGCTGTTCACTAATCTTTTCCATTTTATTCCAGTTTATTAAAAAGTGATTCTGTATTGATAATCAGTGTGTGTTTGTTGCACGAAGTTACGCTAATAACTTCATTGGCAACGGTGCAAATCGCCTGGGCGTGAAGAGCTGGAAAGATGGCTTGCTTGCTCGTCCAGCTCACCCAGTGACTGACAGACGTGTTCATCCACTTCACGGAAAGTTTATACGAGCCGTGAAGATGTGACTGGCGGCCCCGTGTGACTGAGGCGGGCCTTCTACCCCCTCACTAAAATGTAATGTTAATTGGCCATAATTTGGTGGTTTCGATTTGGCCCTAAATTCAAGAGACGAGAGTGTTGTTGCGACGCTGTAACGAATATTTACACTCGAAGGAAAATTGATTCATTGGCCTATAAAAGTGGAGTGATTTCTACGTTTTTGTGTGTGTGTTGTTCGTAAAAGAAGGAAGGAAAAGAAGAGAGAAATACAACCAAGAGGAGAGAGAAGATAAGATAAAAGGGAAAAAATCTTGATGAACCTCAGACTCTCGGGACCAGACACAGAAAACAACAAAAGATTGTGTTGGTCACGAAAACTTACGGAAAACTTACAGAACCCCCACGGAACAGAACCCCACGGACCCTAACAGAACCCAACATAAACCCCCCCCCCCCGGGAACCCTACGGCACAAACCAACCCCGGAAACCCCCTTTTACTTCCCCTTGAACAGACTGCCCTCAACCCCTCTCACCAACCTACCCACCCCGCCCTTGAGACCGCATGAGCCTCGAGTGCTTGCGATGCTGGTGGTGGTGGGCGGAGGGCGCGGGCGGTGCGCTGCTGCTTCCTCCTCCGGGCGTGGTCGTCGCCGCTGCCTCCCCGGCGTCTCTGGTCGTCCTGCTCCTCTGCATCGCCTTCTTCGTCCACCCGGCGTCCGCCTTCGTCAACACCTTCGATAACAACAGGTAATGAGGGGCGCGGGAGGGGTGGGTGGCGTCTTGGGGGAAAGGGTTTGGTGTGTGTGTGTGTGTGTGTGTGTGTGTGTGTGTGTGTGTGTGTGTGTGTGTGTTGTGTGTGTTATTAATCTACACACACACACACACACACTACACATATATATATATATATACTATATATAT
>NW_020869980.1:35000-52500 GCF_003789085.1 Penaeus vannamei
TGAAAATGCCCCTCGGCACCTCTCCTCCGCCCGCCGCCGCCCACGCCGCCCAACAGCGAGAGTACAGAGAAGCGCCCTTTGTACAGCGCTCGCTCAGGGTCCTTCGCGTCGCAGTAGTAGCTGGGGCGGGTGAAAGGGGGGGGCTCCTGAGCCGTCGATGGGGGGCGTGTTGCGGAGGAGGGAGGGACTTGTAGGTACGTTTCTCTCTCTCTCTCTCTCTCTCTCTCTCTCTCTCTCTCTCTCTCTCTCTCTCTCTCTCTCTCTCTCTCTCTCTCTCTCTCTCTCTCTCTCTCTCTCTCTCTCTCTCTCTCTTCTCTCTCTCTCCTCTCTCTCTCTCTCTCTCTCTCTCTCTCTCTCTCTCTCTCTCCTCTCCTCTCTCTCTCTCTCTTATCTCTCTCTCTCTCTCTCTCTCTATCGGCCCTCTCGCCGTTTCCCCTACTTCCTTCCCAGCTCACTCCCTCTCCCGTGTGTGCGCGCGCGCACACACACACACACACACACACACACACACACACACACACACACACCACACACACACACACACCACACACACACCACACACACCACACACACACACACACACACACACCATGCTAGCAAGCAAGCAAGCAAGCAAGCAAGCAGGGAATGAGAGTTTGAATACACCATCACTGCGTTCTTACTTCACATACACACATACATACACATGTGCGAATATATCCATAAATGTATATGCATGTTTGCATATATGTAGATTTATACGTAATGAGATTGCGAGCGAACGGGTAGAGTGCGCAGTCCAAGCGGAGAGGGGGGGGGGTAACCGGTGACAAAGGGGGGGGTCTCCAAAAATAGAGGAATAACGGCGAAAATGGAATGAAAGTTCGATAAGAGGACGTAAAAGAGCCAGTGCTGGAGGCTGCGAGGGCGCTTACTCCAACGGGCAGCTTTAAATCCCTCTCTTTCTCTCTGCGCCCTTACTCTATAGCGAGGCCCCTCTCTCTGCCTTTCTCTTCGTCTTTGTTTCTCCGTATCTTCTTTGTTACTCCCCTTCTTCTTCTTCTCTGTCCCCTTGCTTCTCCTCCGCTGATGGTATTTGTTTAATTTTTTTTTTTGTTTTTGTTTTTCCTGTTTTCTTTTTTTCTCTCTTCTACTTCCTCCTCTTCGTCTTTTTTCTTATCCTCATTTTCTTCGGGGTCCTCTTCACCCGTTTTTTCCCCTTCTCTCTTCCACGGTTCGTATTTATTCAGTATCTCATTTGCACATAGATTACTGAAGGGAAGGGTATGGAAGAAAATGCAGTTGGTAATGAAAAGAAAAAAGGAAAAAATTATTTTCAAAAATTCTACAGGTAATTTCCCCGTCGGCTGAAGTATATATTTTTCTTTCTTTTTTATTTCTTTTTCTCTTTTTATTCTGTGATTTGTCTTTGACCTTTGGCTACGAAGGTTAGGATTTGAAGGTGAGAGGAAGGATGATGATGAAGCTGATTTTGAAGGGGAAATGGGAGAAGAGGGAGGATGGGAGAGAGAGACGGAATGAGGGTGGGAAGAGAGAAAGAGGGAGTGAGGGCTGGGGAAAGAGAGAGAGAGAGAGGAGGGAGGGAGGAGGGAGGAGGGAGGGAGAAGGAGAGAAGATAGAAAAGAGAATGAAAAAAAATATAGAACCAGAAAAAAAGAAGAAGAAAAAACTGACTGATTTAGAAGTCCAAACGGGAGACAAGAAGGGAAAAATATGCATATACAATAATAATGATGGTAAAATGAAAATAAATGAAAGAGATACACGGGCAAGAAAAGTCTCTCATTAAGCTAGAAACGGAAAGGGAAGGAATAACAACCGGTGACTAAAAGGTGACAGAGGAAGGAACATTAATAAGAACATACTTGGTATAACGCCAAACACAGAATAGACAAAGAGGCGCATGAACATCCTGCTTTCTGTGAACGATAACCGTTATGTGTCCGGATGCCGGTTTTGTGTGTGTATGGGAGTGTAAATGAGAGTGTGTGTGTGTGTGAGAGAGAGAGAGAGAGAGAGAGAGAGAGAGAGAGAGAGAGAGAGAGAGAGAGAAGAGAGAGAGAGAGAGAGAGAGAGAGAGAGAGAGAGAGAGAGAGAGAGAGAGAGAGAGATAGAGAGAGAGAGAGGAGAGAGGAGAGAAGAGAGAGAGAGAGAGAGAGAGAGAGAGAGAGAGAGAGGAGAGAGCGACGAGCGAGGATTTGGAGTTTTTATTCATGTGGGGGTGTTTATTCTGGGAAACGTCAGGTAAATGATACTGTTAGGATTATTCGTATTATTATTGCAGTTGTCAATTTCGTTATCGACGTTATTATCAATTATTATTAGTATGGTTATTCTTGTATTCATCAATCATCAATAATCATCACTGTTATTATTCTTTCTCCAACCAGTATTTGCCGGTGTTGTTCACTACCACTGCTAGATAACGGGAATTGTGGTTATCTCTGTTATCAGTAGTAATAGTAGTAGTACAAGCCAGTTCATAGAGTCTCCTCCCCGGGCCTGGTGAAGTCTGCGGGAATGCCCACCGGATTTCGTTTCGCTCGGGTTCTCTGGGCTTCCTATCTGTCTATCTCTTCTTTATCTTCTGCGTGTGCCTGTTTCTTTGTCTGATTTGGCTGTCTTTGTTTCTGTTCTTCTCATCTCTTCTTCGATATCTTGTTTCTTAGTTCTTGTTTCTGTCTCTCTCTCTTTCTCATATCTCGCTCTAGCTATTTGTCTATCTCTCCCTCTCCTCCGCTCTCCTCTCTCTCTCTCTCTCTCTCTCTCTCTCTCTCTCTCTCTCTCCTCTCTCTCTCTCTCTCTCTCTCTCTCTCTCTCCTCCCTCCCTCCCTCCCTCCCTCCCTCCTCTCCCTCCCTCCCTCTCCTCTCTCTCTCTCTCTCTCTCTCTTCTCTCTCTCTCTCTCTCTCTCTCTCTCTCTCTCTCTCTCTCTCTCTCTCTCTCTCTCTCTCTCTCTCTCTCTCCTCTCTCACTTCCTCCATCCCTCTTAGAATAACCTAAACAACCGACCCCCCAAACAAAAAACAAAATGACGTGACATTTAAACACTGGATTTCCGAATGACAATTTCGATGTAGTATTCAAGTGCATTGGCGATATGACCAGGATTTTTTTTTTTTTTTTTTTTTATCTATCATTTATTTTTGTTTTGATTTCTTTTATAACGTGTGCAATATCACCGTAGCGGCAGGAGCGACGCTAGCGTGGCGTAAAGAAGTTGAGGGTGTTGGCAATGCGTGTTCTCAAAGGGCCGGGATTCGAGAACCTTCCAGACGGGCCGAGAGAAAGTTGCTTCTTGGCGCCACACACACCGCGGGAGAGTGACCTGGTCGAGGGTTGGGGGGGGGTAGAGGTGGTGGGGTGAGGGGGGGGGCGGAGAGGGTGGGGGAGTAAGGGGAGGGGGGTCAGAGCGAGAGAGGGCACAGGCAGGGTGATGTAACTTGTTGGATGGTTGGATGTGTGTGTGTGTGTGTGTGTGTGTGTGTGTGTGTGTGTGTGTGTGTGTGTGTGTGTGTGTGTGTGTGTGTGTGTGCAGTGTGTGTGCGTGCGCAGTGTGTTTGTCTTTTTGAGTGTGTTTATATGTTTCCACACAGAAACGCAACATGTGTATGCTTGCGATAAGTGTTGATATCCACTTGAGGACCTCATGCTTCTGCTTTATATCTTTGCAAACTTTACATGTTTTTGTTTGCATGCACATATATTTTTTACAAGCGTGTTTGCGCTTGGTATCTTTGTACTTTGTAGAGTTGGGCTTTAATGCACAAATATTTTCTTTTCTCACATCAATGTTTGCGCCAGTTCGCTTCGTGCCTTGAATGGGAGGAGCGGGGGGGGGGGTGAAGATGGGGTTGGCACAGGGGGGGGGGGGGTCGATGCGTGAGTGATTGTTCAAATCCTGTGACAAGCTGACGAGTGAGTGCTTCCTGGTAAGCGATAACGCAGGTTGCACGCTTGTTGGGGGCGTGGGTAGTGGGGAGGGGGGGAGGGGAGAGGGAAGGGAGGAGAAGAGGGGATGGGGGGGGGGATGGTGAGGTCGCATCTCATGACATATTGCGATTTTCGGTGTTCCTTAGTATCCCCTGCGTTGATGTTTGTATTTTTTCTTTTTTTTCCATTCTTTGTTCTTTGTTTTGTATATATTTTTTTTTCGGTTGAGGAGTAGTACAGGATTTGCAAATATTACAAAAAAAGAATAGTTTAGGTTAAGCTAGACCTTCGCTTTTTTGATCCTTGATTAAACGAAAACATTTGGCGCATTTGCTGTATCAGCTGTTTATGAAGGGAAAATATGCATTTTCCAATCAAGCAGTTGTCGCAATGTTTTTTCGCTGTTTTCAATTTTTTTCATGGATATTTTTAATGTTTTTTTCTTTATTTTTATTTTATTTATTTTTTTATTTTTTATTATTATTGTTGGTTGTTGTTGTTTTATTATTATTATTTTTATTATTATTATTATTATTATTATTATTATTATTATTATTATTATTATTATTATTTATTTATAATTATTATTATTAATTAATACTATTATTTAGTGCTATGAAAAAACTCCGAATCTCTTCACCAATTTGCCCAAAAATGGAAGATCTTCCTCAGTCACACGCAGTCTTGCACGTGCGTCGGTAAATATAGCTTGGGAGGAGGAAGCAGTCGGGCAGGTGTAATGGACACTGCTTGATCAACCACACGCTTGTACACTCGCGCGCGCTCGCTCTCACACCGACACTTCGCGGCGGAGAGTCGGGGGGACGGTCGCTTGTATGCCGTCCGTTGTATTGCAGTCAGGTACACACTTAGTCAGTCAGTCAGTCAGACACTCAGTCAGTCACTCACTCACTCACTCAGTCAGACAGTCAGTCAGTTCAGTCAGTCACACCTCAGAGTCAGTCAGAACTCAGTCAGTCAGTCAGTCAGTCTCAGTCATCAGTCAGTCAACTCAGTCAGTCAGTCACACACTCAGTCAGTCAGTCAGTCAGTCACATCAGTCAGTCAGTCACACAGTCAGTCAGTCACACAGTCAGTCCAGTCAGTCAGTCAGTCACTCAGTCAGTCACACACTCAGTCAGTCAGTCACACACTCAGTCAATCAGTCACACTCACTCGTTCACCCACACACTCAGTCAGTCAGTCACTCTCTGGTAATTTAACATATCCTCCCGTTTATTTCCTATTCGTCTTCGTCATCTCTCTTTCCCCCCTCCTTCTCCTCCTCCTGCGTTGGCTACTTTTTGCACACCCTTTATTTTCGGAGGATGTTCGTACGCGAGTGTGTCATATTTAGAAAAGTAAGAGATGGGGCAGACTGAAATTCTTCATACAAACGCACTTTCAAGCACGCGCATGAAAGTGCGCGTGCTTGAAGTTTATAAATTTACTCTCTCTCTCTCTCTCTTTCTTCTCTCTCTATTCTTTCTCTCTCTCTATTCTTCTCTCTCTCTTTCTATTCTTCTCTCTCTCCTCTCTCTCTCTCTTCTCTCCTGTCTCTCTCTCTCTCTCTCTCCTGTCTCTCTGTCTCTGTCTCTCTCTCTCTCTGTCTCTGTCTCTGTCTCTCTCTGTCTCTGTCTCTCTCTCTCTCTCTCTCTCTCTCTCTCTCTCTCTCTCTCTCTCTCTCTCTCTCTCTCTCTCTCTCTCTCTCTCTCTCTCTCTCCTCTCTCTCTCTCTCTCTCTCTCTCTCCCTCTCTCTCTCTTCCTCTCTCCCTCTCTCCCTTCTCCCTCTTCCCTCTCTCCTTCATCTCACTCAACTGCAACACGTGTCTAGAAAGCGAATGGGGTCTGCACGGGTGGTTCCCTGCAATGTGGCAATGTCTGTAGGGGGTCTCTTATCTGGACATATGGTATCTCAGTGATGAATTATACATAGCTCGTTCTATGTAGGTTTGTGTGTATGCGCACGTGAGTCGAGAAAACAGACATGCGACATACAAACGTACACACACACGCGCGCGCGCGCACCTGTTTACTATACCCTCGCACGCCTTGTCTCCATGCCTGTCATTCATGATCATAATATATACGTATTGTATTAAGCCAGTGCCCCTCCTCCCCCTCCCCCCTCTCTAAACGCCTATATCCGGTGGCTCAACGAGAGAAACAAAGAAACAGACAGACAGACAGATAGAGAGACAGACAGACTGACAGATAAAGAAAGACAGAGACAGAGCGGTAGCCACTTCCACCCTGTGTCCTCGTGAATACTGTAGTTACTAGGAAACCGCAGCTGGGGTGTGGACAGGATGTTTGAGTGAGAGTGGAGATACCGAGGTTGAGGAGGAGGAGAGTGAGAGTATTGAGGTGAGAGAGAGGTGAGAGTGAGGATATAATGAGGGTGAGGAGAGAGTGAGAGTGCGGATATAATGAGGTTGAGGAGAGAGTGAGAGTGAGGAATATGAGTTGAGGAGAGAGAGTGAGGATATCATGGGTGAGGAGAGAGAGTGAGTAGGAGAGAGAAAAATATAGGGTGAGGAGAGAGTGAGTCTAGATTACTCTTCATTTTTTTAATTCCCCAAAAATCGAAGCCATCATCTCGAATTCATCATTTCTCTTTAAAATCTGCCGTTGAGTTACTACGTGTCTTGCAACAGAATCGACTTGATGTAGTTCATGGCCACGCAAGCACTCTGCCGGCACTGCACATAGCAAACTATGCGAGCAAAAACATAAACCAGAATATAATAAAAACAATGGGGAGGGGAAAGAAGAAGATCTTGGGAGGTTGTGGATTTATTGAGTTCATGAGTGTGGGGTGAATTTGCGTGTGTCTTGAGGTGTGGGGAATTTGCGTGTGTTTATGAGGTGGTGGGTGAATTTGCGTGTTTTATGAGTGTGCGGGTGAATTTGTGTGTTTTGATGAGATGGTTTTGTGAATTTGCGTGTGTTTATGAGGCGGTGGTGGGTGAATTTGTGTGTTTATGAGGGTGGGTGAATTTGTGTCTGAAGTCATGAGGCGTGGTAGAAATTGCGTGTGAGTTCGTGAGGTTGTGGTTGAAATTGTGTGTGAGTTCATGAGGTGGTGGGTGAATTTGCGTGCATTGAAGGTGGTGGGTGAATTTGTGTGTGAATTCATGAGGTGGTGGGTGAATTTGTGTGAGTTCATGAGATGGTGGGTGAATTTGCGTGTGTTTGAGGTGGTGGGTGAATTTGTAAGAGAGTTAATGAGGTGAATTGGTGTTTATGAGGTGGTGGGTGAATTTGTGTGTGAGTTGAGCGAGTAAATGAGTGAGTGTTGAGAAGAGGAGGGTGAGTTGACGAGTTTGGAGTGAGTTGGTGGTAAGTTTTGTGAGTGAGTTTGTGAGTTGACGAGTTTGTTAGTGGGCGAAGTAGCGAGTGAGTATATGAGATAGTGAGTTATAAAGTGAGTGGAGTGCGGCACTTCGTGTCACCAACGAGTCCTTCTCATAACCAAAGAGATTTATGATGAATAATGATTTAATGATCGGTCTTCTAAATGAACCCAGGCTACAAGTAACACCCAAGGTCGTAAACGCATTTTTTTTTTATTATTGAACGTATAAAAGGCAGGGAGATCGAAGCATTACGAATATGCTTTTCTTTGATTTTTTTTTACGTAAGCTGTTCATAAATATTTGGCTTTATTGTTGTGTTCATTTTGGGAAGATCGATCCGAGCGGGCAGGCAGGCAGGCAGGCAGGCAGTCCTTGGTTGTTGGGGGGGGGGTGGGGGGCGCTCTCAGGCTGTTCACTGGGGGATGTTTTGGCATTTCTCCCTCGCGCTTTAGGTCTCCTCCTTCTTCTTCTTCTTCTTCTTCTTCTTCTTCTTCTTTCTTCTTCTTCTTTTCCTTCTTCTTTTCCTTCTTCTTCTCTTCTTCTTCTTCTTCTTTTCTTCTTCTTTTCCTTCTTCTTCTTTTTTTTTTCTTTTTCTTCTTTTTTCCTTCTCTCTCTCCTCTTCTTCTTCTTCTTCTTTCTTCCTTTCTTTGTACTATATTTCTTTCCCTCCTTTCTTTTCTTCTCTTCTCCAGTTCGTCTACCCTACACTATCCCTCCCTCCCCGTGATTTTTAGCTTGAGAGAAGAGGACCACCACGGAGACGACCTAGGACCAGAGACAGAAGACGACAACAAAAAATGTTTGTGCCTTGCGCCACGTCAGCGCGAACAGACTCAGTCTACCGCACGATGTGCGAACATCTCACCGCTGAATTGCAGGTTTTGTCCTTGAGGAACGGCGACAGCAGTGGAGGACACACACTCTAGACCATAAGATGATGACGACGATACCATGAGCCATCAACACTGAATTTGAATATAATTGACGACTTTAACAAACCGATGAGGGGAGAGGAGGAGAGAGGGAGGACAGTGATGATAATTGAATGGTAGTGGTATTGAGATGGTGGACCCGATAATGATAATGACGCGGACGATGATGATTGGACAGTTGCATGATACATGATGGTGGTAGGTATGATTGATGATGATGATTTGATTGATGATGAAATAAGAGATGAGGGGAAGACGGACATGGAAGGAAAGAGAAAAGAGACACGGAGGGAGGGACGGAGCGAAACGGATATTGTGAAAACCGCAGACAACAGCCAACACACCAGCACATATCTACGACATCCAGCGCACAGTAAGACGTCTCATCATCACTCCTTCAAACCGCATATCCCCGCTACAATAAAGAGACAAAAGAAAAGATCATTTTTAAAGGGCGTAAGAGGAACTAATACCATACAGAGTGAAAGTTCGATGGACCAGGAAAGAACATAGAGTTGTTTATGCCCGTGTGCGGAAACAGACTATGTATGAGGAAATCCGATATTCTTTGTAAATGAAGCAGAGGAGAGAGCACAGAGCAAGAGAGAAGAAGACGAACCCGCAACGCGCACGAGAAAGAAACCGAGAGAGAGAGAGAGAGAGAACGAGAGACAGACGAGAGCCAGAAGAGCCTCACTCCACGAGAACGAGAGCAACGACGAGAGAGAACGAGAGGACCCCAAAGATGAAGATAGAGCAGAGCCCACGCGGCACCGTGCACAGGCCGCGAAAGAAGGGTGGTGCGACACAAGAAGAAGAGAGAGCGCCACAGCTGCCGAGAGCAGAGAGACGAGGAACCAGCGAGAACGCAGCAGCACGAACGGAACGACGACGAAGCAACTCGGGAAACGAATCGCTACGCATGACAAACGCAGCGAGTCTCTTGAGCACACAAGCGCCTCTCGTCTTTCCCCCCCAACACTCCTTTTTAGCAGTTTGCAGCGCCTTGCTGCCCATAACCGCCCATTTCACACTCATGGGCCGCGGCGAGCACCGCTGTGATGCTATCCGAGGCACACGTCTCACCTGCTGTGCTTTCTGACTCCGTCCCATGGGCACGGTACGACCGTCCTTGCGTTGGCTTCCTTCATCAGCTGCATCTCAAAAATCACGCTGTACCTACCATGTCGACAAGCTCCTCCCGCGCCTCCTCCGGCTTTCTTCCGAGTGTTTTCCATCGCTGTAGGCTCTCATAGCGAGGCTCGCCTAAACGTCACCACTCACACCGCGGACGGCATTCAGGGCATCCCCCAGCTGCTTCAACGGGAGAGACGAAGCCCAATCTGCAGAGCGCCGAGTACTCCCGCGCAAGCACTATCTATGGATCTCTTCGCGAGTCCTAAACCACAAGTCCCACTGGCTGCTCCTACCCCCTCACGCCACTGCAATCAAAACTACGCATTACCTTTTACTCATGCTCTCCGGCCTCCCCTAATTCACCATTCCCCTCCCGTCCCTCCCTCCCTCTCACGAGCACAACCATTGCCACCACACTGCCCGCCTCGCTTATCCTTCTCGTCCTTCGCTCCTCAACCCCCTACATTCCCCCCCATTCCCCACTCCCCCCCCCCCTGGCCGAGAAGAACGAAACCTTAGCGGGTCTGTTGCGCCAAAACGGGAGTGGGGATGAGGCGGGCAATTTTGATGTTGCTTTGCTTTCAACTCGCAACGCTGCCGGCCTGCCACACGAGCACCAGCCGCGCCGCACTCGGACCCCGCTGCTGGCGCCACGACGCTTCAAGGGGAACCAGCGGAGCGTGGAGAGATCGTACGGCGTGAGAAGGGAAGGGGAAGGGGGGAGGGAAGGGGGAAGGGCTGGGAACGCATGGGAAGAGGAGGAAGGGAAGGGGAAGAGGGAGGGAGGGAAGGAAGGGCGAAGGGCTGAGGATTCATAGGAAGGGGGAGAGGGAGGGAAGGGGATGGAGGGGAGAGCGCCTAGCGGAGGGGGACAAGAGTAGGGAGGAGGAGGGAGAGAGGGAGGCGGGGGTGCCAGTACTGCGCAAAAGGCACCTCCCGAGAGCATTGTTTACCCTCGCCATTGCACAGGCACGTCGGACAACAGGCCACCTTGGTCAAGCGGCCTCTCGTCTCTTACTCTTTCATCCGAGCGTTTCTTTCCTTCTCCTCTCGCCTGCGCTACCTCCTTCCCTGGAATCTTGGTTATAATCTCTCTCTTTTTTGCTCTCTCTCTCCCCCTCCCCCTCCCCCTCCCCCATCCCTCTCTCTCCTCCCTCGCCCTTTTATCACATATCTTCTATCTGGATCTATCTTTTTTCTTCCTTCTCTTCCCCCTCCGTCCTCCATCCTTCCTCCCCCCCCTCCCTCACTCCATCCTGTTTCCCTCAATCACTCACTCACTTCCTCCCTTCCTCCTCCCTCCCTCCCTCCTCCCTCCCTCCTCCCCTCCCTCCTCCTCCCCTCCCTCCTCCCCCTCCCTCCCCCTCCCTCCTCCTCTCCCCTTCCCATTGCTTTGCCGTAGCCACGCTTTCTGTTAGCATGCAACGCCGCTGTTCGGGTACGCATTCCCTTCGCAAAATCTCCGGGTGAATGCCGTATGCCTCCGGTGGCTCGCTGTCATTCTTTTGTCTTTCGTGGTCGTCATTTTATTTATTTTTATTTATTTATTTTTTGTGTGTGTATTTTGTTTTATTTATTTATTTATCTGTCTGTCTTTTATTTGTTTTGGATAATGGCGTCATCGCTTTGAGAATCGTGTTTGTGTGTTGCCGCGCGCCGCCGTTGTCGTCTTTGATATCCACCCACCACCGTCCATCATCGCCATCTCCGCCACCGTTCACCACCACCATCCCCATCACCATCTCCACCACCGTTCACCACCACCATATCCACCACCACCGTCACCATCCACCACCACTATCTACACCATCTCCACTATCTACACCATCATCACTATCTACACCATCATCACTATCTACACCATCATCACTATCATCACTATCCACATCTATCACACCATCACCACCATTCACCACCATCTCCACTACATAAGAGCAGCATCAGAAGGAAGGTCATCAGGTAGCTCAGCTGATCAATACCAACGAATATTTAACACTGCTTATAGAGGGGTATGTGTGTGGCTGTGTGTGCGTGTGTGTGTGCGTGTCTCCGTGGATGAGGCGTGGGGTTTGATGTGGGGAGGGAGGGGTGGGTGGTTATGCTTGCGCGCGCGTGTGTGTGTGTGTGATTGTCTGTTTGTTTGTGAATGTGTTTGGGTGGGCATTTATGAATGGACGCATGTGTGTATGTACGTATAGGTGGGCGCAACACAATTACGTGACACAATTATACACGCCGTTACACACACTTCAACGCAAAAGTGAATTCCATTGTATGTTTTCTTCGGGATGAATTAGAGCACCTTTTGATGTTTATTTTCGTTGGCTGTTGCGTTTTATCTTGTTTTAGGAGCTTCCTGTTTTTGGCTTGAATGATGGATTGTTTCGTTTGTTTGTTTTATGTGTAGTTGATATTTTCAGTGTTTTGATTTGTTGTCATGTATTATTATTGTTGTTTTGTTGTTATCATTATTATTGCTATTTATTATTATTATTATTATTATTATTATTATTATTATTATTATTATAATTTTTATTACTACCATTACTATAATTATTACTATCATTATCATTCCTGTTTCTACTACTAGTACTGTTATTCTTGTAGTAATTGCGGCATTGATATATCAAAATTACTAATGATTATTATTTTCTTCTTTCCAGGTAAGAATGGAAAACAGAACCTCTGCACACCAGTCAAGCAGACGTGCAAGTGGTAGGTGTTAGGGAGGGAGCGAGAGAGAGGGGGAGGGAAGGGGGAGGAGAGGGGTGGTGGTATGGAGGGAGGAGAGGGGAAAAGGTGGATGGTGTAGGTGGCAGGAGGGAGCGAGGGAGGGGAGGGGCGGGATGGTGGTAGGTGGCAGGGAGGGAGCGAGAGTGGGGTGGTGGTATGGAGGAGAGAGCGGCGGTCGGGGTCATGAAATCGGGGATAGTTATGTAATGTGGCGCCGGAGTGAAGGGGGAAAGTATGGCAAAGAGAATGGCGCTGGCAATGGCGGTGCGAAGAGAGGGGGTGGGTGGAGAGGTATGCGGGAGGGGGAGAGGGGGACAGACAGAAAGAAATAAAGAAAGTTAGAAAGAATAAAAGAAAGAAAGAAAGAAAGAAAGACAGAAAGAACTAGGGAAACAGACAGACACTCATTCACGCACGCACTCACTCACTCACCACTCACTCACTCACTCACTCACTCACTCACTCACTCACACTCACTCACTCACTCACTCACTCACTCACTCACTCACTCACTCACTCACTCTCTCTCACACCACACGCACACGCACGCACAGCACACGCACGCACACGCACACGCACCACGCACACGCACGCACACACACACAAAACACACACAACGCACACACACAATACACACACGCGCGCTCGCACACAGGTGCGCTTACTAGATGGACAGACAAACGGAGAGAGAGAGAGAGAGACAGACAGACAGACAGACAGACAGACAGACAGACAGACAGAGTGAAAATGAGAGGGGCGGGAGAGGGACGCGCAATGACAGGTGTAATTTCCCTGTGCAGGTGTTCCGAAGGTTGATGACAGAAGATTGCTTAGATGAAAGAGAGAGAAAGAAAGAAAGAAAGAAAAAGAGAGACAGACAGACAGACAGAGAGTTGGAAGAATGCAGGAAAAGGAGGAAAGCGAGAGAAGAAATACTCGGGGTCTAATTGCTGGTCATAGCATAAACACCGATAATGCGCAGACACAAAAAAGGTGACACGTCATTAGTTACTAATCAGTGTTGGTGTGTACGTGTGCTTGTGTGTGTGTGTGTGTGTGTATTTCCCATGAGATAAGCGCTCCTGTTCACCTCTCGGGGATGAGTGAGTTTGTGGTGTTTGTTTGTTGTTTGTGGTGCGTGGAGGATGGGGGTAGGCCTATGGGGGGGGAGAGATCGAAATCTCACATGGTCAGGGAAGACAAGGAAGGGAAGGAGGAGGAGGAGGAGGAAGGGGAAGGGTGGGGTGAAAAGCACAGGTAACAGGGGACACAGGGCTGGAGGGTGGGAGAGGGGAAGGGAGGAGAAGGGAGGAGTTCGACTCGGGTGTAGTGAGGTGAGGTGACGTATACCCCCACATGATGTGCCAGTCTCAGTTTCCTTCTCATTTGCCACTCATCTCCCTCCCCCTCCTTCCCCCTCCTCCCTCCTTCCCCTCCTCTCTCCCACCTTCCCTGCCTCCCTCTCCCTCCCTCCCTGCCCTCCCTTTCCCTCTCCCTCCCCTCCCTCCCCTTCCCACCTCCCCTCACCCCCACGCCCCCCCCTCTGACGCGCGTGAGTCCAGCCGCTGCTTGGGTTTTGCTTGAATCATTCGCGCTTGAGCCTTCGGGGGTGGCGGGATGCCCTCGCCTGTCGTGTCGGTGCTTGCAGTCGCGGTACTCGTCGGCACAACGGCCACTGACGCTTGGACCGGCAGGAGGTGCGAGGTCTGTCGGACGCGCCGCCGCTTGCACATTAGGTAGGCCTACCTTCGGGGTCGTGGGTCGTGGGTCGTGGTGTCATTTGTGCCGGATTGTGTTGCTGTTGTGATTGTGGTGATGATGATTGTTGTTGTTATTGTTATTGGTTGTTATTACTTTTTATTTTTTTATTGTTATTGTTTTCGTTGTTGTTATTGACATTGTTATTGTTATTACTATTACCATTACCATCCCTATTACTATTACTATTACTATCACTATCGCTACTAATTTTGATATTAATATTATTGTAATTGTAATAATGATAATGATAATTATTATTGTTGTTGTTTTTGTTATTATTATTCATTATTACTACTACAACTACTATAATTATTATTGCTGGTATTATTGTAATCATTATTTATTTCACTACTGTTATTACTACTGCTATCAGTATTACTAATACCATTACTATCATAATCATCGCCATCATTATTTCCTCCAACTTTTTTATCCCGGTGTTTTCTCTTTTTTTCTAAGACTGTAAAATCGTGGAGGAAAAAAGTGCAGAAATGAATCATGATCAGCTGTTCCGTTTTCTATGCGGATTTTAGCGCTGCGGAATTTTACGAGGAGCGGTGTTAACAGGTGTCGAGGAAGACATACGCTGTTTTATGTTTTATTCCGTCTTGATGTTAAGGAAAAGAAACAAAAACAAAACAAGCCAGTGGTCGTGTGTGAAGGGAAGATGTGTGTTTGTTATGTTTCGTGTTTTTGTGTGATTTTTTTTTTCGCCTTTTGTTTGTGAGTTATTATGGCAGTGATAGAAATAGAAATTCGTATGTGTGTATATTCAGTGTGAATTATTTTTAAGCCTGTTTTGCGGTGGCGGTAGAAAAAAAACAGGGTGTGGAATGCCTTTTAAGGAAGTGTGTTCCCGATTTAGTTCCATTTGTTCGTGACTCGTGAGAGAGAACAATACAGAAAACGTTTTTTATTCGCCGTGCAGCCATCGCGCGTGATATTGTATAAAGCAACCGGAAAACTAAAAAAAAAAAAAAAAAAAAGATAGACATAAGAACGGAATGAATGAAAAGAAGACAGAAATATCGCTTTGGGACAATGCCTCGAAACAGCCCATTGCAGAGCCGGGGGGATCTGTTGCACATGGAAGGCCTCCGAAGTGCTATACCAGGCCGCGGAGTGTGACGTAAAGGGAACACAAGGAAGGTCTGTCCCCGTGAGCGAAGCGAGGACCTAACCGGGATAACGAGGGATAAAGGAGAGAGATAGGATAAGGAAAAAAGGGGAGGAAGAGAGTAGGAAGAGGAAAAGGGGGAGGGGGAGAGGAAGAGGAGAGGGAGGGAGGATGGAAGGATAAGGAAAGGGATAGACGATAGATGAATGCGGGAGTGAGGAAGGATGGGAGAGAGGGTAATCAAGAAATTGTGAGAGGGAGAAGGGAACGGGGATTAGGGAGACAGGAGGGAAAGAAAGAAAGAGAAAAGGATACGAATGAGGGAGAGGAGGGAGAGCGGATAGGGGGCTCGTGGGAGAGAGGATAATGGAATGGAGGAGAGGGGAAGTAGGGAAGAGAGGGATGGGAGGAGAGAAGGGAAAGACAAGGCAGGGAAGGGAGGGAAGGGGGAAGGATGGTCTACACAAGGGAGGAGTTTGTGTGTGTATGTGTATGGGTGATCAGGAAAGGGGTGTGGGAGGGTGGGGGGGGGGCGTGGCAGGTGTATGCAGGTGAGTGAGAGACTGAGTCTAGGGGTCGCGGTGATGGCTGACCAATAAAGAGAGAGAGAGAGAGAGAGAGAGAGAGAGAGAGAGAGAGTGAAGAGAGAGTGAAGAGTGAGTGAAAGTGAGAGTGAGAGTGAGAGTTTGGAGAGACAGGTGCGAGAGAAGCAACTTGAAAAATAGGAAATGGGAGGAAGGGGAGAGAAAGATTCTTAGGAGAAATAGAACAGATAAACAGGCAGGAGAAACGGGGAAGAGAGTGAGGGAGTGGAAGAGGAGAGGAGGGAGAAAGAGAGAGGAGAAGAGAAAGAAGGAGAGAGAAAAGAGGGGATAGAGAAAGAGAAAGAGAGAGGCAGAAGAGAAAAAAGAGAGAGGAGAGAAGAAAGAAGAGAGTGAGAAGAGAGAGAAAGACAAGAGGAACAGAGAGACAGAATATGCCAAAGCGACCGACCCAGAACCATCCCAGTAACCGGCGGGCGTGGAAGCGAAAAGCACACAATCTGCCTGCGCTGGAAGTGTGTCACGTGGGGGTCTCTGATTAGGGGCGACTCGGCAAACAGGATTTCACTCGGGGACCCGCTGCCGCATCTTCGGAGGAGGGAGAAAGGAGAAGAGGAGGAGGAGGAGTGAGGAGAGGAGGAGAGGAGGAGGAGAGGAGGAGGAGGAGGAGGAGGAGAGGAGTGAGGGTGAGGGGGAGGAGGAGGAGGAGAAGGGGAGGAGGAGGAGAGGGGAGACTGAAAGGAAAGAGAAGAGATGGAGAGGAGGAGGAGAGGGAGGGGGGGAAGGGAGAGCGAGAGAGGAAAAAGAGGAAGAGAAAAAGAGAGAAGAGAGAGTGAAAAGAGAGTGAAAAGAGGATGGAGAAGGAAGAGAAATGCGAGAAGAATGGACAACGTGAAAATTAGGAAAAAGTTTGATGAAATAAAGTAGAAGAGAAGAAAAAAGGAAAAGTGAAAATTCTTTGATAGCGTAGGGGAAGTAGATGTAGACCTGTTGGTCGGAGGGAGGGGAAGAGGGAGGGCAGGAGATGAGGGGTGTGGGAGGGAAGGTGGGGAGAGGGAGTTCGCAAAATGGCGACGGACGATTGCGATAAAGAGCGTGAAAAAATGAGCTTATATCTGCATAATTAGGTGTGTCAATTGCTCACGTTTGTCTTCTGTTTTCCTTTGTCACTAAACATAGTCACTTTTTCTGTTTTCTTGTTTTCCTTTGTCACCAAACAGTCACTTTCTTTGTCGCTAAATAGAGCATTTCTGTTGATGATTATTATTTTTTTCTCTTGTTGGTAGGGTTATTTCTGCCGTTTATAAGCGTTCGTGGCAACCATAATAACCTCCCGATCGTTTTGAAATGTCTCTCCTCATGTCAACGAGAACTGCATGTGTTGTTCATAAGCACGTTCGTGAGGAAATGAGGAAATGCCTCTATGCTCGCTCGAACGTCGGCATTCTTGTTCTTAACTATGGTCTTTCGTTGGGTGTTGCTGTGGTAAGAAATGGGTCCTTGGTCAATAGTGAAGGTGTTGCCTTTACAGTGGGTATAAAAAATGTTGCCAAGCATCAGCTGGTGGTTCTACGGGGAAGGTCAGAGGAGGGAGAGTGAGTGAGGAAGTGAGTGTATGTTTTAGTCAGTGAGTGAGGGAGAGACAGAGAGAGAGAAGTGAGAAGTCAGAGAGGGAAAGAGAGAGAAGAGAGAGAGAGAGAAGAGAGAGAGAGAGAGAGAGAGAGAGAGAGAGAGAGAGAGAGAGAGAGAGAGAGAGAGAGAGAGAGAGAGAGAATGATAATTAATGCTGTAAAAAGTGAAAACAATGCTTTGATTATCACTAAGTACTGTTGGTTTCTTGTCTTTCGCTGAGGGTTGAGGCATCCGTTTATAACGTATGGTGACGGACAATGTGTGAGTGAGACAGACAGACAGACGGACAGACAGATACAGCGAACTTGACATACCGCCACGGGAAATATAAGCTATAAGACCGAAACAGCAACCAG